>JBAMJV010008939.1:0-37540 GCA_037951105.1 Echinarachnius parma | reverse complement strand
GTAAATTGCGAATAAATCGGGAACAATCATATGTAAAGTTGTTACTGCCAAACATTTGAAAACCGACCCGGCGTGAACAAAATGAATATAAGTTAAAGGGAGTTAAAAGCGATGTACAAGTATATTGAAAAGTGGATAGGCAAGGGTTAATATATGATTACATGTCCTTATTCCGAAGGTTCGTTATTCCCAAGGTTCGTTATTCCGAAGGTTTGTTATTCCGAATGTTCGTTATTTCGAAGGTTCGTTATTCCGAAGGTTCGTTATTCCAAGGGTTCGTTATTCCGAAGGTTCGATATTCCTAAAAATTCAATCAGGTTCGTTATTCCGAAGGTTCGTTTATCCGAAAGTAAAATCGCGTTCGTTATTCCGAAGGTTATCTATTCCGAAGGATCGTTTTTCCGAAGGTTCGTTAGTCCGAAAATATTCGTTAATCCGAAAATGAAATCGGGTTAGATATAATGCTAAAATGAAATCGGGTTCGTTATAATACTATACTTTTGTTGTGTTTATTTAATTTGGAGCCTGCATTAAGCATGCCCCTCCCCCTTTCCCTCCCTTGGCCAGACCAATCAAACATTTAAGTTTTTTATCTTTTTATTTGATTAGGCAAGCCCCCCCCCCCTCTTTCCTACGTGGCTGTGCTAATCTTAAATTATAGTTCTATTTTCTCTTAAGTTAATACAGAGCATGTATTAAGCAAGCCCTCTCCCTCCCTCCCTTCCTAACTTCTCGTGGCTACGCCAATCTGAGATTATAACAAACCCGATTTCATTTTCGAATTAACGAACCCGATAGCGAATGCATTGACATCGCATATAGCAAACGTATCGCAATATTCACTCTTGTATACATTACAACCACTGGATAACGATCGGGGTGAATGCCTGGTGCGAGTCGTATAGAAGGGAATCTGTCTCTGTGTATCCTTGCTGTGTGAAGAATGAAGGTAATTGGCGTGGCTGTGGGCAACTAGCGGAGGGGGGGGGGGGCGGATTCCCGGGGGATATTACATCACTGGAGATACATATCGCAGTTCATACCTGATGTATTTGATATATTTATGAATTTTATTTTACACACTGGATGTCAAAAATTTGTTGAGATACATACACTGTAATTAAAAATTTGCGAAAGTAGAACGAATCCATGAAATACCCTGAAAGCATCAATCAGTCGACACTTTAAATGCCTTAGCTAGTACAGCAAAATACATGCTGCATTGCATTATGTTCATATTTAGTAAAATGATTGTAATACTCCCGCTTACTGCCCACGCCTTACCCCGACCACGGGCCGCGTGTTGTATATAGCTCAACATTAGCACTGCGCAAAGTAGGTAACGTGAGCGAATATATATACACAGGCGAAGAGTAGTAAATCAAAATAAATCGATGGTCCGACCTGTCATTATATTGAGATCTTATTTATGTTAATATGTCTTTGATTCCAAGGAGAGGAGTTTGGGTTTTTTTTGTTTTCCTAGCAAAAGGTTACAGGATCGTAGAGTCGGGGAAACGCAACGAATCAGAACGAATAGTAAGAACGAATCAATACGACGTTTTTGTCAAGATTTAACAATATGGACAAATAAGACCGCGACGCAGGACAAGAGCCGTCCTTCTCTTCGTAACACATCCGACTCTGGCAAGATCTGTCTAGATCGCTAGACGCAGAACGCATAGTGGGCAATAGGCTTTAGATAGGGTGCGTGGCAGCCAACTCTGTGGGTGTGGCCTTGGCTCATATCACCAACCTCATAATAAAAACAACATTGATAGGGTTTGTTGATCAGCGGCCCTTGCCCGCTGGACTGGTTATCAGGAAAGGGTCAATAAGGATACAATTTGCGCTACTCTGGCGTCTCGTTACCCGGTCTGGAGGCTGGCGTATCGGGGGTGGTTCGCGCTGCATGATGGCGTGGCTTATCATGTGGCGTGGCGCGTTCTTCCTGCGATTGGCTAGATCGCCGGTAATGGGGCGGTGGTTCGTCGGTGTGACGTGGATCGGCATGATGCATGATAATGATATTTGTATTATTTTGTGTATTATATTATAACTATTGTGTTTTGTTGGTCATACTTGTGTAAAGGTATTTACATACCACCCCCCCCCCCCCCCCGTGAATCCATAATCATGTGTCAATCATAATCCTGTCATTGACGCTGAGTTTTCTTCTCTACCCCCTTATATATATATAGGTTTTCTCATCCGTTTTAACACTTTTTCATAAATCTTTATCCCGAGAAGCCGAAAATGTGCCAATGCCAACTTCAATTTCGTCAACCAATTTGTACAAAAAGTCCATTCAATTTAGTCGTTCATCAAGCATTTCTGTCGATTGCAATCCAATTTCGTTGGTCACAGTTGCTGAACGCATCTGTGACTGAAGAATTGGAATTGTACTGAACGAAAATGTGTGACAATTGACTAAATCGAACGGACTTTTTGTGAAATAGACCGCTTCTGTAATGTATGCAAATAATATGCGTATGACGTCAGACTCCCCGTTGGCAAGCTTAACAATAGTAACTAGGTCCGGCAAGCTAATGCCCCTGTGACACTTTTTTTCATGAATCCGCCTGGTTCCGACTTGACCGAAACCATGCGGGACGGTTGCGTGGCCCGCATCGTCATGTCATGTTTCCGCCCTGTTTCCGACACATTTCGGCACTCTTCACGCATTGTCCCGTCATGTTTACGCCACCTTTCCGCATTCGTCGTTTTGGTCATTGTTCTATGATACTTCTTTCAACTGGTCACCGTTGATCGGTCACAGTGTAGCAATCATTCATATAAATGACCAGGTATATAAATGGGCACATCATTTCATATGATCTCCAGATGAATTATGACCACCGTCCATTAATACCTATTGTTCAGCGGGGAATTAATTAATAGAATCTTACCCCATTCCAGTGAACAGTATAAAACAAATCGACGCCCATTTTATAGCGTACCCAGGATCATGAAGGGGGGGGGGGGGGGGTTGTTATTTCGTCGGTAAACATTTCCGAGGCCGAGGCCGAGACCGGGAAGAAGAATACCTCGGGTTATTTGGTTTTTGTTTGCTTTTTGGGTTGTTTGTTTGTTTGTTTGCTTGTTTGTGTTTTTTGTATTGTTGTTTTTTTTGGAGGGGGGGGGGGGGTAATTCAGGGGCGTCGATCCTGGGGGGGCAGGGGGGGCGGTCGCCCCCCCAATGAAAATATTGGGGGGGCGAACATATCATTTCGCCCCCCCAATAATTCCAAAAATGAGGAAGAAAAAATCAAGTGATATAATGCCAAAGAGGGGAAAGACACATTTATCAAGAATTAATCTTCAAAATAGCCGTTTTCTAGTTTGAAAAGGACTGTAAATCTCTTTTTTGCCGCGCGCTTCGCGCGCATACAGTTTCTCATGTTGCAAGTTTAATTTTGGTTGCGGGAACTCACATGTGTTGGGCAGTGTAATTTCTCATACGCACACCTCAAACGAAGTTAATTAAACCCTCATCTATAGGTAGCCCACCGTCATAGAAAATAAAATAATCTGAAATATATCTTTCAGTCAATTCGGTCCATATGCGCTGAACGCAAATCATATTGAAATATTTTCATGTCCCCCCCACATTTGAAAGTGATGAAGATTGTCCCCCTCCCTTTGTCATTATGTATGTTTGGTTCCATACTTATATACTTCATATTACGTGCAATTTCTGTCTCAGGTGTGCACCAAATCGCACAATTTCACGCCCAAAAATACAAAAGCTCCCTACTGTGGGAGGGGGACACCCCCTCCCACACCCTCCCCCGCTCGGTCGCTTCGCTTCCTCGCAATGTCTCCCCTCCAGTTTTGAGAAGTTGTTGACGCCCTTGCTTAGTTTCATGGGAGCCCAATGCCCCTAGACTATTTCGATGGCTCTATAGTATACAGGATCACGTGGATCCATCTCATGCAAAGCTCAATCTTTTCCTCGCTATGCCCTATAAGTTCACTATTTTATACAATTTTTACACCCATGATAGGAGTTGCAAATGTCTGAAATCTAAAAGCTTCCGGGGGCTCCGCCCCCTGGACCCCCATTATTGCCCCCAAATGTGGGTGCCCCCCAAAATCAGGTCTTCGAGCCATCAAGACACTTTCAATGAGCGCATAATAAAACTTCCGGGCATGCCAATGTGGGGCTTTTTAGCTCACTCAGTGGTCACTCTGGAAAATTTTTCAAATTTCGCCCCCCCAATATCAAAAACGGATCGACGCCCCTGGGGTAATTGCCCGGGGTTAATAGTCACATAACCGTTAAAGGGATCTAGTAACTTTGTTGACATGTGCAACAAATGATGATTGGTTGATATAATGTATATTGTTGTTATTTATTATTTCCCCAGGGTATTGTGTGAACATTTCAAGTCAAATGGATGCCAAATGGCCGAGTAATGAGCAAAAATGCAAAGTGATATTCACTAACTCACAGCACTCACTTTGTTCACGGTTTCGAAAATCCGACGGATATTTCATTATCTGAAAACTTCGATCGTTCATAATTTTGTAACGAAAGAAAAATCAGAAAAACCGAAACCTGTCTCATGCTTTTTTTTTGTAAATACGAACAAAACAAGATATGAGAGAACTGCTAGTTTTCAAATTGGATTTTGAGGATTTGAACAATGTTACTAAGTCCCTTTAACCGTATGTCCATGGAAGAAAAACACAAACACGTCCAAATTACAGTACTGTTTTTTATTCAAGATATATAATGGTTGAATAAATTAGTAAGGAAAGAGATCATAACAAATATATCAAAGCGAAATCCACCGTGTTTTTCAGCAATGCATAGGATTTATAAATACAAGTTATTAAATAAAAGTCGGGCCTAAACATTTATTCTTATTAATCGCATATATTTATGAAAATTTCCGCTGTTTCTGATCCGGTTGTGATCAAATTGTTTATTCTGCCTTTTAAATATGTGCCCTTTTTTCAAATGATTACCTTTAAGAAAAAAAGGATTTAGAGCGCCCTAAAATCAGAACTGTACTATCTATGTAATATTTGTTTCATTTAAACTTGGCCCAAAAAAAACATTCCGAAACTGTGCGGAATCTTGTCGGAATCTTGTCGGAAACTGTGCGGAACCTTGTCGTGAACCAGGCAGGCCACAACCCCGATGATCGGCATTGTCACGGCTAGTTTCGGCATAGTTTCGGTATTGTTTCGGCACTGCTCCCGACAAATTTAGTCGTGAACTAGTCGGAAGCAAATCTTGAACATTTTCAAAATTTCGTTCCGCCTTTCCGCATCCTCCCGACTGGTTTCGGTCAAGTGTCACGCATCCTTCCCGCATGGTTTCGGTCAAGTCGGAAACCAGGCGGATTCAAGAAAGCGGAGAAGTGTCACAGGGGCATTAGTTTGCCGGAGCTTGCCGGACCTAGTTACTATTGTTAAGCTTGCCAACGGAGAGTCTGACGTCATACGCATATTATTTGCATACATTACAGAAGCGGTCTATTGGTCGACAATAGACGAAATTGAAGTTGGCATTGGCACATTCTCGGTTATTTGGGACGAAATTGAATGACACAAGTGTTAAAATGAATGAGAAAATCTAAAGTATAAAGCCCAATTCATCTTTCTTTGTAAAATCAAGGTAATACGTATTAAACTAAAATTGTCTTTGTAATTTTAACATAATGATACAAACAAATACACGAATAAATAAATAAATAAATAAATAAATAAATAAATAAAATAAGACCATCTTAAATTGTATACTTCTAAGTATAGGTTTTCCCATTCATTTTAACACTATTGTCATTCAATTTCATTAATTCGTCATTCAATTTCGTCCCGAGAAGCCAACAGAGCGTAAATCTCAACTTCAAGTTCGTCACTGGTCATTCTATTTCGTCATTGGTCAACCAATTTCAAATATTTCGCATTCAAAATCGTCAATTGTCATTGGAATTCGTCTCGGCCACTGAGCGGGTGGTGAATGTTAAGTTCAATTTCGTCATTGTGCAAACAATTTCGTGAATTTGTCATTCAAATTCGTCAGGTGGTATAGCCTTTTGTTGGGATAGGAAAACCAGTATGTGTGTGTGTGTGTGTGTCTATGTGTGTGTGTGTGTGTGTGTGCGTGTGTGTGTGTGTGTGTGTGTGTGTGTGTGTGTGTGTGTGTGTTACCCCCTATATAATTAATGTTACAATTTAACAATTACATCAAGACAATTTATAACAGAAAATTACCTCCTAAATACATAGGACGAATTTTGACGAAATTGGTTGCCAACTGACGAAATTGCTTTCGCTTTTATGTGTTCAGCAACTGTGACCGACGAATTTGATTTGCAATTGACGAAAATGTGTGCCTAATGACTAAATTGTGTGGTGATTGTGTTAAATTGATTGACGAAAGACGAAATTGAAGTTGGGATTTCCGCTCTGGTGGTTCCTTGGGACGAATTTGAATGACGAATTAATTAAATTGAATGACAAAAGTGCTAAAATGAATGGGAAAACCTATATTATTTTTAATACGTGTAAATACTGTCACCAGCCCCGAGTCTGTCTGATAGTCACGCACAAGTGAACTCGTACACCCCCTGATTTGTGTTGTTTTTGTCAACACTCAAAACAAATGCACATTCACTTTTACACGCACACGCACGCACCTAACGCACAATATTCATTTGTACTGGTTGCCACACAAAATATTAAATTGGTTGACTTTAAACAATATTTTGAATGATCAAGATTTTAGACCCCAGAGTCAATACTATACTAGTGAATATAATTTAACTTTTAATGCAATTAGACCCATCAATAATCCCTGGACCCCCATTAAAGGGATCTAGTAACTTTGTTGACACGTGCAAAAAGTGATGAAGTGTTGATGCAATGTATATCGTTGTTATCTCATATGTTCACAGGGTATTGTGTACACATTTCAAGTCAAATGGACATTGCATGGCCAAGTAATGAGTGAAAATACAAAATGACTAACTCACTGCGCTCATTTAGTACACAGAAGAAAAACTCGCCCGGATATTTTCTTATCTGAATACTTTGATCGTACATATCTTTGTAACGAAAGGGAAATTTGAAAAACCGAAACCGGTCCTATGATTTAATTGTTAATACGAATACAGCAAGGTATGTGGGAACTGCTAGGATTTGGACAATGTTACTAAGCCCAAGTCCAATTTCGGGAAAGTAGCCGAATACATCTATATTGATCAATATTGTAGAATATGTATTGAAATAGGGCTTGTGTGGTAAAATCCGAACCTTAGCATCGTTAAATACAGAAATATTGGAAGAAATCCAATATCCGCCTGTGAAATTCATAAATCCACCGCCTATTCAGACATGTCAGCGCCGATAGCACTGGGGAGATATTGACAAGCTACCCAGCTAGCCACCTCACGTCGTGCCAACGTTGGGCCGATGTCATTTTCGTTGTAACATGCGACATGCGACGTCACCGAGACGTGAAAATGTCCGCCAGCCCAACATCAGCTCGATGTCTTTTTTTAATGCTGGCCCAACGTCATTTAGCGATTTCGGCCCAACATCAATTATTGACAATGGCCCAATGTCAGTTCTAACGTAGGCCCAACATCAATTCCTGACGTTGAGAGAACATCAAGTTCTGACGTCGGCCCGACGTTAAAATGTCCGCCAGCCCAACATTGTCCCAACATCATTTTGTGATGTCGGGTAAATGTCAATTTCCGACAATGGCCCAACACCGAATCCTGACATAGGACAGATATCAAATTCTGATGTGGGCTCGACGTTAAAATGTCCGCCAGCCCAACATCGTCACTACGTCATTTTGTGATATTGGCATAACGTCAATTTCCGACAATGGTCCAACATCAACTCATGATATTGGACCATCATAACATTATGATGTCGGCTCGAAGTTAAAATGTCCGCTAGCCCAACATTGTCACGACATGATTATGTGATGTTGGCCCAACTTCAATTTCCGCCAATGGCCCAATATCAAATCCTGACGTTGGGCCAACATCAAATTCTGACGTTGGCCCGACATTAAAATGTCCGCTAGCCCGACATTAGCCCAACGTTATTTTTTATTGTTGGCCCAACATCAAATCTTGACGTTGGCCCAACATCAAATCTTGACGTTCGCCCGACGTTTGAATGTCCCCTAACCCAACATTGGCCCAACGTCATTTTCCGATGCTGGACCAACATCAAAATTTGACAATGGCCCAATGTCAAATGGCCAACGTAGGACCAACATCAAAAACGTAAAAAGAAATTGGAAAACATGCATCGTTTCCACGTCCGATCTATGCATTTTGTTTAACCTTTACGCACATTCATTCATTAGTCATAATTCTATAAATATCCTATTCCTACACCTATTGCCTACTCCTAAACCTATCATCCTATCGTCCTACAAACATAGGTCGCAATCGGTATAATATATATATACACCTCTTCTTAGCATGTATGTTTTATAATGGTTAGTATTTTTCAGAGCGTTGAATCTGAAATAATCCACCTTCAAATCATATGCATAACACTATTTAAAGGTGTTATTTATATTCTTATTTATCCTTATAAATTATATACAGCAGCAAGGATATGACAAAAGTATATTTTTTTAATATAAATAATTCCAAAAATCGAAAATTTTCATTTCACTTACGATCGCTTATAATCGATCATAAATTCCCCGATAGCAATACTTCTTTTTTTTTGTTTTTTGAATGACTAATGTTTGTAATCGATTAAACGAAATTCAATTCATTCAAGATTCTCAAGCAAGTTAACAACAATATTATAAGTACCCAGCTAGCTAACTGACGTCGGACCGGTGTCGGCAGGTCATCGGCAAGATCGCGGTCGGCAAACAGACGTCGCGCCAACATTACGCGAACGTCGAATTTAAGTTTGAGGTTTTGGAAATGAAATAAGTCGGAAAATGGTTGTAGTTGAATGTCGTGCCGATGTCATTAAGCTGACGAAAAAAATACGTCTCAAATAAAACGTCGCGCTAAAATCGCACCAATGCCGAAACTGATACCAATTTAAGAGCTCGATAGAGGGTTGTAATATTAATGTCGGGCCGATGTCAATAAACCAACATGAATATGACATCTCAAATATGACGTTGGGCCAATGTTGTACCGATGTCGGAATAAATCATTTTAAGAGGTCGGTAAATGGTTGTGGAATTGATGTCGGACGCATGTTATTAATTGGACATCAATATGACATCACAAATATGACGTCAAGCCGATATCGCGCCGATGTCAGAATTGGCAGCAATGACACAAGTCGGCAAATAGTCATGAAATCGATGTTCAGCCGATGTCAATATTCTGAATATGACATCTCCAATATGACGTCGGGATAATTTCGCGCCGATGTTGGAACTGGTAGCAATTAAAGAGGTCGGTAAATGGTTGTAACATTGATGTCGGACCAATGTTTTTTTTTATTGGACATCCATATGACATCTCAATTATGACGCCAAAGCGATATCCTGCCGATGTCATTAATGGCACCAATGAAACTAATCATTAAATAGTCATTAAATGGATGTTGTGCCGATGTCAATAATTGGACATGAATATGACATCTCAAATATAAAATCGGCCTTCTATCGCCCCGATGTTGGAACTGGTAGCAAATTAAGAGGTTGGTCAAAGATTGTAAAATTGATGTTGGGCTTATGTTATCAAATATACATAAATATGACAGCTCAAATATGACTTTGGGTCAATGTTGTACCGATGTCGGAACTGGCGACCATTTGCCCGCTTGTTTCATAGCTGCCAGAGGCTGACATCGGCAGGATATCGCTATGGCGTCATAATTGAAATGTCATATTCATGTCTAATCATTGTCGTCGGCACAAGATCAATTCAACAACCATTTACCGACCTCTTAAATTGATACCAGTTCCAACATCGGCGCGATATTAGCCCGACGTCATATATGAGATGTCATATTAATGTCGGACTATTGACATTGGCGCAACATCAATTTTATGACCATTTACCGAGTTGTTTCATTGCTGAATGTTCTTACGTCGGCGGGATATTGGCATGTCATCATATTGTAGATATCATATTGATGTCCAATTAATAACATTGTCCCGACATACTTTCACAATCATTAATCGATCTCTTAAATTGATACCAGTTCCAATATCGGCGCGATATTAGCCCGACGTCATGTATGAGAGGTCATATTAATGTCGGACTATTGACATTCACGCAACATCAATTGTATGACCATTTGCCGACTTGTTTCATAGCTGCAAGAGGTTGACATCGGCAGAATATCGCTATGGCGTCATCATTGAGATGTCATATTCATGTCTAATCATTGACGTCGGCACAACATTAATTTTACAACCATTTACCGACCTCCTAAATTGCTATCAGTTCCAACATTGGCGCGATATTAGCCCGACGTCATGTATGAGAGGTCATATTAATGTCGGACTATTGACATTCGCGCAACATCAATTTTATGACCATTTACCGAGTTGTTTCATTGCTGAATGTTCTTACGTCGGCGGGATATTGGCATGTCATCATATTGTAGATATCATATTGATGTCCAATTAATAACATTGTCCCGACATACTTTCACAATCATTAATCGATCTCTTAAATTGATACCAGTTCCAATATCGGCGCGATATTAGCCCGACGTCATGTATGAGAGGTCATATTAATGTCGGACTATTGACATTCGCGCAACATCAATTGTATGACCATTTGCCGACTTGTTTCATAGCTGCAAGAGGTTGACATCGGCAGAATATCGCTATGGCGTCATCATTGAGATGTCATATTCATGTCTAATCATTGACGTCGGCACAACATTAATTTTACAACCATTTACCGACCTCCTAAATTGCTATCAGTTCCAACATTGGCGCGATATTAGCCCGACGTCATGTATGAGAGGTCATATTAATGTCGGACTATTGACATTCGCGCAACATCAATTTTATGACCATTTACCGAGTTGTTTCATTGCTGAATGTTCTTACGTCGGCGGGATATTGGCATGTCATCATATTGTAGATATCATATTGATGTCCAATTAATAACATTGTCCCGACATACTTTCACAATCATTAATCGATCTCTTAAATTGATACCAGTTCCAATATCGGCGCGATATTAGCCCGACGTCATGTATGAGAGGTCATATTAATGTCGGACTATTGACATTCGCGCAACATCAATTGTATGACCATTTGCCGACTTGTTTCATAGCTGCCAGAGGTTGACATCGGCAGAATATCGCTATGGCGTCATCATTGAGATGTCATATTCATGTCTAATCAATTTTTATTGGGCCATTGGCGGAAATTGACGTTGGGCCAACATCACAGAACGATGTCGTGACAATGTTGGACTAGCGGACATTTTAACCTCGAGCCGACATCATAATGTTATGTTGATCCAATGTCATGAGATGATGTTGGGCCATTGTCGGAAATTGACGTTATGCCAATATATCACAAAATGACGTAGTGACGATGTTGGGCTGGCGGACATTTTAACGACGAGCCAACCGCGATATGCCGACATCCGGCCAACAACTTTCGACATAGGCCCGACGTCAGGTGGCTAGCTGGGTAGGGACAAGCCCGCAAAGCGAACACTCCTTGTGTACACCGCGTGGTCGTAATACACGTAACGTATGGGCGATTTCTCGTTGGCGATATCTGTCCACGTCGGGATCAATATATATAATTTCGCAAATGTATCAATTAGTAGGCGGTTTCTTTGCCAGATGTTGATAATCATTTATTAGTACAATTATATTCGTTTACGTTATTGGTAATAAGAGCTTCCGTTTCATTTTTTTGAGAGGGGGGCGTTTCCAAAACTGGCCTTTACCTTTAAGGTTCTTTGACCCAGTCCCAGCTCTGTACTAATTGCTTTAGGATTTGTAATATCCAGAAATAAAGAAGCTGTCTATATGTAAATAGGAAATATAGTTGTCTTATTTAGTTACTAGTTAGTTATATAGTTAGCTCAATTTTAGTGGGCATAGAGAGTGAGAACTCCTGAATTAGTGGCTAGAGAACCCGGACACTCAAAACTGGCACACACAATCTTGTCGGAAAATCGTAATTTTGAGTGTGTTACAACGATTCCACTCACCTTATTTACCTTTCTCCACTAAGATAAAATGATAATGTATCCAATCACGATAAGTACGTACGGCAACTATGCGCGAATTTCGTTGGTGCGCGTATTTTCTCGCTGGAATCCCCAAAATCCGCCCCCTGGACCCCCAATAAGCTTCCCGACTTGGGTATCCCTTGACAGATTATATTCATGGTTCCATTATGATACTTGCAATCTATGTTTCTAGCAGGCTTAAGTTCATTAATACCTGGACAAAGCCCTCCTCATAACATGATGGTTGCAATATGCAATTGATAATCTTCCAATTTCTTAACTGCTAAATCCAAAATCTTTGGGGGCCCCTAACCCCCCCCCCCCTCGTTCATAACAACCCCGGCACGCTGCTGGGTTTCGCTACGTTGTCGACATATCACCCCCCCCCCCCCCCCCCCCCCCATGGCGAGAAGAAATCGACGCCTTGGTCCAAACTGTTGGAATGCTTAACCTGACAATATTAAACCTTTTGCACATATCTTTTGTCATTTAAAGCTTCGATGTAAAATATATCATATCCAAATATTCATGAACATCACAATGGTCTTAAGGATTGTAATTGTTTGCTTATTTTAATTAATTTAAGATCACCAGTTCATGAACAAAACAAATCAAACACTTAGTTCACCTGCATACACTGTATTCTGTATTCACACGCATACACTTGAACTTAGTTTTCTTTCTTTCTTCACATTTTGTATCTAGATACTTTCTGGAAAAAGTTACTTGTACGTGACACTCTATTTTGCTACATACTCATATACCTGCGCCATTTACCCCCCCCCCCCCTTACTAGCTACTTTTACTGAACCATTCATACTTACGATAGTTCGCCTCTGCATGTATTTTGATTCTTTGATTTAGATTCATACTTTCAAGTTCTCAATTATATATATGTATTTTCGTTGTGTATATCAATTGTCATATTTTGTGTAAATCAATTATATCATAAACTTTAATTGTTATTTAAATATGTTGTATTTGATTTTTCAATAAATGCAGCAACAAAAACATGTGCAGGAGAATACAGAATTTATACATATGTTTGTTTCATTTGCATATGTACTTTGTTGCATCTCATGAAACATCGATCTTCTAAAAAATGGAAACAAAAATAACTATAAAAAACCAATATACATAATTTGCCAAAACAGTTTCACTTTTCAAAGAATGATCCAAGATTTGCAAGACTTATAAGAAAAAACACAGAACTTACAGCCGGGCGACAGCTTCATTAGCAGTCTAGCGATCAGAAAAGTTTCGGAGGCGATATTACAGAAACTGCCCTTCTTTGCTTGTTTTGCAAACCAACAATCGCGAGTCGTGAAATAATTGTCTTGTTCGAAAGAAAATACAATAATACAATGTATGCAATAATCTGCTATGATTAGGACCTGAAAATACATCAACAATTAAACGGATATAGTTGAGTTATGTTAAAGAAAGTACAGTTTTATTCAAACTGAATGTTAGTAACAAAAACCTGCACCATTGCTGGAAAGGAAAATAAAATAAAAGATGACTTAGTAAAAAGACTATCATTCAAAAAGAGCCATTTAAACTCAAGAAGGTGCTCTCTAAACACTCATTGGTTTCAACCATTTTAAATAAAATATTGTACATGTGATGTTCTTTTGAATTAGTGAGATATAGAGAGATAATCAACAACTATTTAAAAACCTCTTTTGCAAATTTCTGCAAAGAGAAAGCAATTTTTTATTTTTGTAACGGCAGGTTAAAAATTATCGAATAATTGTGGTGCCCCACAAATATTACAAATGGTTATGTTTAAGGATATTTTAGCAATTTCTGAACCCATTTTGATGAACAAAAGTTTCTTCTGTCATTGAAATGTTATACTCTTCCGAATTTAACACTCAGTTTTTGATTATCTCACAAAATTGTAGTGTGTGTATAGCCAAAACTCAACTATCCCTTTAAAGTTAGACATAATAAACAATGGTTTCTATCATTGAATTTGTTAAGCAACAGCAGACCCGTCATGACATTGCTCGCTAATCAAATATTAATTGAGGCACAAAAGACGAAGAAGAAGAAAAAGAAGAAGAAGTAGAAGAAGAAGACGAAGAACAAGAACAAGAACAAGAACAAGAACAAGAACAAGAACAAGAAAAACAAGAACAAGAACAAGAACAAGAAGAAGTAGAAGAACAAGAACGAAGAAGAATCGGAAGGAGACAAAAAATAAGGAATGATAGAGAGGAGGGAGAGGAGAAACATGAAAAGGGCGGTTAATAGATTTTCATTTTAAACAGCATTCTATAATCTATATATTGATGAACAAAAATGTATAATAACAATAATATTGACTGCTAAGACATTACACATTCTTAATCACTTTCTCAAGTTACCGTATATTCTCATAAATCCATGAATGATCGCAATTTGAGTGAAACATTTTAAATCCAGAACACGTTCTCAAGAAGAAGATGAAGAAGAGTTATGTGAAGAGCAAGAAATGACGGTGAAGATGAAGGAGAATGTAAAGAGGAAGAGGAGGAGGTGAAGATGAAGAGGAAGAAGAAAATTAACGTTCTTTTTGTTGAAGTGTGACAAATCGAATGATAATGAATTATTGCCCGGAAATAATCATTACTTCCATTAAAACCAATTTTTGAAACATGTTAATATCCAAGTTATCAGGTTATTATGATGCTTACATACCGAAAGAATGCAAAGCACGATCAAGATCCAACGAAACGCGTCCATTCTGAAAGAGAAGTACATGTACAAATAAATGCAGTGGGCATATTCTTGAAAAATCTATAATACAAATATATACTAATTTGTTTTTTATTGCCTTCGTTAATCTGGTTTATCAAAATAGGACCACTACGACAAAATGATATTGCAAGCTTTTTGGAAATCTGGAGATTATTGATATAGGTAAGAAATGATAACAATGATTAGATAAGTCCATAACCAAGTGCACTTTATGAACTGTGACCTATGCGCAACCTGTTTTACCCATCGAATTGCAAGCGTTGTCAACTCCAACATTGAAACGAAACTTAATCGTCTTCCATGTGTTACTTTAATTCATGTTGTTTTTTCATACATTTATGTTGTAATACATTGTCTACATTATTTTCTTCTAAATGTATTGAACTTACAAAAACATGCGACATTATTATGTTTAGGGTGCTACCGTAATGATTATTTTCATCATATTGGAAGCTGCAATGTACCCATCTGAATGTCATTACAAAGTAAATGCCAGCAGTTAAATAGGCCAAGTATCGTTGACCCAGGGTTGCAGAAGATGCACCATATTGATTAGCCGTTATCTTCGAAAACTTGTAATTGGGCCACTTTGAACTTATTGGCTCGATTTTGTATCAGTGCATGGTACAACTGCTGCATTAGTCCGAGGTAAATAAAAAAAAACAGGATGAATCATGCAGTAACCGGTTAAAAAGTTTAATCATGATGGTTTTAATACGTTTGTTTTGTTTTCCTTTTCTTTAAAATTGACATCCAGACAAATAGTGTATCAATATAACGATAAGAAACTGACCAGTCAACAGTTAGATGTATGTATTTTGTTTTATTCTATGATTCAATGGACATACGATAACTGGTGATGTATGACAATGAACTGGGTGTCCAATCGTCACAGGTAAAAACAGTTTAATAGACATGTAATTTACGTCTTTTTGACCAGTTTATAACTGCGTGGTACTTCAAATTGAAGTAGTTTGTTTTAGATAATTGCAAATACTGGTCGGTTGTAACTCATAGTTGTGGTTAGGTACTAGTTCAAAAGTGAGGTGGTGGATATAAGATAATATTAATGACATTAATATAATATGAATAACAATTACTAAAATAATATCAAGACATTATCAGTTGTAGCGGGGCTTGTTGCATGCTCCTTATTTAAACGATCTTGACATAACTTTGACATTAAGGACAATGGTGTTGCGTGAAAGCGTCTTATGAACATCTCCGAGCATGCCCTAACTTTGAACCCAAAACAATCAACACCCCCTGTTAAGTCCGACACGGATTGCTCATAATGTTAGAAGCATTTTTCAACATCTTTCCAACAGGATCAAGTTCTCATAGTGCATTGCCAGTTATATTTCAAATATATATTAATAATTAGGTACATGTATTAGGTAACTGTATACCATAATGTTTTACGATAAAACAAAAACAAAATGAGTTTCAGAGCGAACACATATTTAAGTTGTATAGTGTTGTAACTGGGAACTATCAGGAATTGTATTTTTGATAAAATAACAATATAGATTGCCATAAAAGGGATAGTTGAGATTGGCAAAAAGAGTACAGTTTTGGTCAAACTAAATATTAGTAACCGAAAACTGCACCATTTCATTACAAACTAATACATGTAGTTATTACTCCATCATGCTCGAAATTAATTAAACATTACGAATGACTAATTAAGAAGTCTGTTATCATTCCAAAAGGGCAATTAAAATCAGGAGGGCGCTTTTAATAAACACATCAGTTTTAACCATTTTAAATCAATGAGTGTACATGTTATGTTCTGTTGAAATAGTACTCATATAGAGAGATAATTAACAAATAATTAGAAAATAAAATACAAGTGTCATTTTGAAGTGTATGTAACTCGAAAGTACTCGAAATTCAAAATATAGATGTTAAAATGAATCAAGATATTTACAATCCTCTGATTAGTCTACCAATTACTGCATACCATTTACTTACCTTCTAGTATTTCGTGTTTGTTCCAAATTTTACATTCCTTTGGGTGAATGTCGAAGGGATTAAATTAGATTAAGAATAGATTCAGAATAAAATGGAAAAGAATAACGGGTTAACGCTTTTATACGATAATTACAAAATACAAACATAATACAAAATTAAGCAAATATATAGTTTTCTATAAAAAATGAAATGCTTTTCGATTGTTTTATTTTGCTTTCCTTCGTTGACGATGAATCAAAAATATATGATATAAATATGTCTTTAAACATGCTACATTAAAGGGATAATTCAGTTTTGGTATAGAGGGAGTGAGGGAATGAAAAACGCAGTGTCAAATTTGAAAGAGCATACGATTTTTATGACGGAATAAATTGTATTTCATAAAAAAGTGTTTTTAATAATCTATATTTACTCATTATTCCAACAAAACATCTCATGCACAATTTTGAATGGAAAATGGTTGAAACTAATGCATTTTAAAGAGCGCCCTCTTGTGTGGTAACTACTTTTTCTTAATGTTAACATGCTTTTTTCTCAGTCGTTTGTGATTTGGTATACCTTTCGGTCATGGTGGAGTTATAACTATTAGTTTGTAATGTTAGTGTGCAGGTTTTGGTTGCTTAAGCTCAGTCTTACCAAAACAAAAATATCCCTGTAACCATTGCATATCAATGTATACATTTGTTGAAGATATGATACAGAATTATGATATTTTTCCACTAATTTTAATTGATTTTCGCGATGATCTCCAGTTGATTTTAATAGTTAAATCAGTGACTGCATTGACTGCTTCCTCTGCAGTGTTTCCAGTTATTTCTATGCAACTTATCATCCTACAAGTCAAGTGCTCTTCTATAGGAAATCAAGCACCTCTTATCGTTATCATGTCCCCGATTTAACACCCAAGACCTCCGTAATATATTTGATCAACGGGTATTTCAAAGTTCAATGGAATTATCCAGTTTACTTTGGAAAATAATATGACCAGCAAACAGTCATAAACATTGACATTGCAATAAACGAGTAATTATTGGGAAATGAACCTTTGTAACCTTGGGCTTGTTTTACGAAAGGGTCATAGCTATGTAGGTTTTCATCCGCGGAGCTGATGTGCAATTACCATTGCGTTTCGCACAGAGCGTCGATAGCCATTGGATATTTAAAACATGTAATTACTACATGAGAATGATGGGCGAAACCACAAAAAGGTATAGGAACGGTTGCTATCTTTAAAGGTTCGTATGCATTGTTCTCCGTGCATGTGCTAGGGGTCTTTTAACCATCAGATAAATTCCCACAATCAATCCAACGCCTGACATGCAGTCTCGTTTACTCCCCAGTAAGCTTTATACAACCTGTGCAAACATGCTTACAAAACCCAGTGAGCAATAAGGATCATTATGATCATCGCTGGCCGATTTTTGTTCCACTGGCGTCTAATGGGGACTTGGGCGGGGGCAGGTGTGGCCCCCCAGGTAGAGGGTGGGTGGTGTTTCACAAAAATTTTAAGTTGAATTTAGATTTAGGATGGAAAACCATTTGTAGCCTCGGAAAGAAATAAATATTCAAGTTATAAAATGCGCACATTGTTTTAAAATTTGTATTGATTATACATACACAATAATCCCCCCCCCCCCCCCATGATAGAAAATAGATGCGCTTTTAAAGGGATTGTTCAGTATTTGCATAGAGGGCGTTTAAAGAAAAAAAATAGTTATGAGATAAGTTTCGAATTTGAAAGAGCACACACTTGTAATGAGATAATTAACTTTGTTTTCTCAAAATCGGTTCAGTAACAGCTGATTTATCTGTCAGTATATTATATCAGAGTTGAACAAAAAATGGGGGACCAACTCTGACTCAATAAGAAGCAAAATATTTTCAAATGCTGCACGTGTTTTTACCCAAAAAGCTTTTTGATTTGTTGGATTATCTCTTTATTGCATATTTATTTTAAGCAAACTTCACATTAACATAATGTTGATACAAAAAAGTTGTTGGAATTACAGGTATCTGGAGGGCTTTTTTGTGTTAACGGCCGCTTTTTTATGAAATAGCTCTGAAACTTAACCGCGTATATGTTTTACTTTACTTTAAACTAAAGCATTATTGAACTATTACTATTCGTTTGTAATGATAATTTGCAATTTACTGAAGTTCTGTTTGAGCAAAACTGCACTATCCCTTCCCAAAATATTTCACATTACCCAGCGGCCAAAGGGGGTTTATCAGCTTTTGACTGTTGCAAAAAGCTGGCCACAGGAAATGGCTTCTAGGACCCTCTAGGATCACAACCTAGGTGGACAACCTCGCGATCTAACGACTAGAAGTCCACAGGATGAGTTTCAAGAAAACCACTCCTACTGCACTCAATAGTGTGTTTAATGGTCACAACGGCAAAAAGTAGCCTGCTCGGCGACCGGGAGGCGAGTTTTTAGCCAATTCCGCCCGCGCACCGAGCTGCCGCCTAGGCACCGCTGGTTTTTAGGCATTGCTCGGTCGCCGCTGAAGTTTTAGCGCGGAGTTAAAATTTGGGCGGCGCCTGCTCACTTTTCACTCGCCGGGTGCCGTGGAGCGATTTAAGTCAAAAATAGGTCAAAGGCTGCCAAGGCTGCCAAGCGGTCGCCGCTGGGAGATCTGTCGGTCACCGGGCGTTCAACATTGGTCGGCGTTCGGGCAGCGCCCGGCGTCTGCCCGATCATTGTTTTATTGTTTGGTATATACATACACTGTTGCTCATGAAGTTGGAATATTTTTCTTAGATCCAACTTCATTCTTTTTCTTGTTTTGTGCGTCTAATGAATCATTTTAGACTTAAATAATGATTATGTAATGTTTCCAAACTACCAATGTACAAGACATGGTTGCATGAATTTGCATTATTTAAGTCAGCCTTTTGTTTTGAGCTTTGAAAGGCAGGACTTTCGATGAATGGCCCATTTCCCTCTCCAAAGCGCACGTCCAACAAGTCATCGTAATCGGTCGTTTTTCAGAGTTGGCTGTAAAATGTTCAACCAAAATTGGCACAGAGGCTCTCTAGGCCATACTTCCAACGCCATTGGCTACACATCAAACGATGCGTGTGCTCCACCAGGACCGGGTGTCAACAAACATTGTCCACTAGTTCGTTGGAACATCGCAGGTTACGGTCTTTAAAATACTCAGACGTCATCGAGATGAGGGTAAATTAAATCCACTGAGTTCAGGGGCGTCGATCACGCGGGGGGGGGGGGGGGGGGGGGGGATGGGGGATATATCTCCAAAATATTTCAGGTGGGGGATGGCCTGTATTATCATTCCCTCACCCTCCCGAATATTTGGGCTACAAAAATATATACATTACAATTAAGAAACATTGCCCCCTCTCATGAATGGAAGCTGTTAATATAGTCTTTCTTTAAAGCCCAAGTCCAGTTTCGGGAAAGTAGCCGAATACATCTGTATTGATCATTATTGTTGAATATGTATTAAAATAGGGCTTGTGTGGTAAAATCCGAACCTACGCATCGTTAAATACAGAAATATCGGAAGAAAACCGCATGGTCGTATACACGTAGCGTATGGGCGATTCCTTCCGTATTGGCGATATCTATCTCATTGGAATAGATATATAAGTTTGCAACTATATCAATTAGTAGGTGGTTTCTTGGCGAAATTTGGATGATCCTATATTAGTACAATTATATTATTTCGCATTATTGGTATTTAGAGCTTCCATTTCATTTTTTTGAGAGGGGACGTTTCCCAAACTGGCCTTTACCTTTAAACCACTTTTAGATAATGCTAAATCTGCCGGGGCTGCGCCCCTGGATCACACATTAGGGTTTTTGACCCAGTACCAGCCGTGTACTCATTAAATAGTTTTATTCTTTTATTCAGGACTTAGGCGCTTTTGTAATACACGCATAAAACAAAAGTAAGTCTCCCTAATCAAAATTCCGTCACTTTTTGACAAAAATGTTTAGAGCAAAATAACTCGCCAGGATTGTTCCCACACTTTGTGACTAACTTATGTTTGAAAATGAAGTTGGCATATTAAGTCACGCATGAGTGAGTACAGAAAGTGCCAATTTTATCTTTAATGTGTGCTGACTCGTGCATGACCAATATCATTTTCACACAACAGTTAGTCAACAAGTGTAGGAACAATCCTGCCGAGTTATTTTGCTCAAAACATTTTTTGTTAAAAAGTTACGTTATTCTAATCAGGAGGGGACTTACTTTTTCGTTGAGTTTATTCCAACAATACTGATCAATTAAACCGAACACAAAAATAAGTCCCCCTTTATCAAACAGGAAAAAAATTTAACAAAAAGGTTTTGAGCGAAATAACTCGGCAGGATTGTTCTTACATTTATTGTCTAACTTCTGTGTGAAAATTAAATTGGTTCGTCGAGTCATGGATGAGTGAGCAACCATCAAAGGCAAAATTGTCACTTTTTGACTCTTGTGACTTTTGAAAAGTGACATTTTGCATTTAATGTGTGCTCACTCATGCATTGCATGGCGGATCAAGTTCATTTTCACGGGGACGTTAGCCAATAACTTTAGAAACATTCCTGCCAAGTAATGTTGCTAAATCTTTTTTGCTAAAATGTTACGTTTTTTTTATTAGGGGGGAGTTACTTTTTTGGTTGTGTTTTAGTATTGTGAATATATGGTAACACTTTGCTATGTATTCATTTTGTACATGATTCTTTAATTGAGGCATTATATAAAATGTATTCAAGGCAAACCTACATTTTTGTTATATACGCATGATAATAAAACATTCACGTTTTAAAAAGTTGATTGCATTGGGGTGATGTTTGTTTTTATTTGTGTCATCTGTAATCTGTTTTATGCCAGCATTTCAACATTCAGTGATTATTAGTAAGCTTCATACAATAATTGATGTGTCATGTATCTATTTTGTTTCTATTTTTTACCACCTCTGTTTGCACCTCTGATATTTACATCACACATGTTTATCTCTGACATGTTTACTTGTGACATATTGACACATCACTGCTTCGTGACCGCAAAGCCTATTTAGACCAATCTGTTATATTCACGATTCCAAATTAAAAACTATATAAATCGATGTTGATGAATTTAAAAAAGCTTATCCTCCCGATAACAATCTACATAAAATGTAACATAATAAATATAATTATTCTTTAATGAGTTTGTAATACTAGTCTTGTTGAAATCTGTGTATACTCTTTTATGTATAATGTTCTGACCAGTGTTGTTATTTGGGAAATTAAAAAAACAAAAACATTATTGAATGTAAAATTATAATGTATGTTATGGTTACACAGTCAAAAGGAAAACAATTACGTGTTTATGTTTAATCACAATCCGTTCTGAAATAGTTGTGGGTCCTACATTAATTTAATTCGATAATTTTAGAATATATTTATAAAGCATTTACATTTTAAAAATATACACCATATTGAATAATTATTCAACAACTAATATAACCCATTTACGACTCCAATTGAACACAATATAAATCCGTTATTAAACAATGTTAATAAGTTTAGTGACAGTCTGGATACAATATACATAATGTTTTCATCACGAGTTTTGGCGGATTTGAATTATGATTTATGATATATGACAGAAAAAATCTACACAATTAAAGAAGAGATTTGCACATACTAAAAAGGATTCGTATAGTACGAAATGAAGGACAAACATAATAATAGCGATTCCGTTGTCAATAGTTATCAATATGCAAGTATTATTCTATAAACAGTTACCTACAGCCCCACATATTCCCAAATGAGGAGCGATTCAAATGTGTTGATTATTTCCCTGTCATCTTTTACCCGTATACGCACTTGAGTTGCAACATAGTTCCACGAACGCTCACCTTTTTACAAAGGCTTGTGTCTGAACAACTTGAACAAAATCGCAACTCCTCCTATTAAAGGGATATTACAGTTCTGGTCTAGAGGGAATTCACAACATAATAAATTTGTGAGGAAGAGGGAAATTAGTCGTAGGAATTGCAAGACCTCGCTAACGTCGAAACAAGGCTGTATTGTTTAATAAGTATCTGTTTAGAAACAGTCAAAATATAAAGTTATATAATCTAGTGGAATTTATGTGGGCCCACTTTTATCCGACTATGTAAGAAAAATATTGACGAAGCCTTTACATTTGTTTTAATATACACCATAATAATGAAATAATTATTGTAACAACTCATATCCCTAATGCTTCTATACAAAACTGTTATACATTCCAGGTGTCTAGAAGGCGCCTTCTTGCATGAACGTTTGCTTTTTCTATGAAAACAATCTTCTTATAATCTTACTTATGGTATTGTCTTTGAATATCGGTTCGGATCTCCGTCTTTGTATACGACGGTCGCTGCAAAAGGCTATAAAAACATCCTTTTTGTTTTCAAGTAACACGTTTATGTGCATAAGTACTTTAAACTATTAACAATTATTGAAATGTAAGCAAGCATCAACATATTAGTCCGTTATGTAGGGCCAAACAAATTAAATTTACAATAATCCAGAAACAGCCAGATCTGTATACCATGTATACGTATTTCAAATTTCTTTGGCGAAAAATCGCGATTCTTTCTTTGAAAATGGAATTAAATTTCACTTTCACTTTCCGGTTTGGTTTCTGGGGTATTTCTTTCGTTTAATTCCACTTCTTCCACTTCTTCAACGACCACATCTCCCTTCTCCTGCACTTCCGGCGAAGCTGACACTTTGCGCAGTTCTCTGTGAAAAAAATTAAACATTTTAAAAAGTATTTAAATACAAGAATTACCAAAATATGAATGCTTGGGAAATAAAATCGAAACCACTGTGAATTCAAAAAGGAGACATCCACATAGTTTAATGGGTGCAGCTATACCGAAGTTCTCCGAAAAAAAAACGATTTATTCAAGTGTTTCTAGTATTCTTTCGTATTGCGTAGCTACCTTCAATTTACTTCACAACATCAAGTGGAATAAATAGATACGGAGATCAAAGATTAAAAAAAGAAGAAAAGGAAGAAAATAACAAAAAGCAAGTAAATGAGAAGAAGAAGAACAAGACGAACATAAATAGGAAAGAGTTAAGGGACAGAAAAGGAGAAGAACTAAATGTACGATGATGGTAATGATGTTGTTGATAATGATGATGGTGAAAAGGTATACAACATTGAAGTTATTGGAACAGAAGAAAATAAGAGGAAGACTTTAAACCAAACACAAACAGACAAAAACAAGCAAGACGGAATAAGGAATAAGAAATTAATGATCATAGAGAAGATTGATCATTATGATGAAACTGGTAATGATAATGCCAATACGACAATGATGGATACAAAGGAGAAAGAAGAACAAAGCGGAAGTCGAGAGGATATTTACCTCTTATCAGTCAGCTTCACCATGATGATTCCTCCCACAACTGACAGGCAGAGGGCGCTCGTTAAACCAATTAAAATCCAGTACCAGTTTTCAAGTAGGGAATTCTGTTTGGAGGGAATGAAATTAATAATCATTAAACTAACGTTGCAAGACTTGCAATAATGATTATAGCATTGTATACCAAATATAAGTTCAAGTCCAAGTGTTGCAAATTGAGAATAGCATGTTGTTGAGATTAAAAATTACAATTCTGTCAAATTCAACAATATTGTGACATGAAAAGATCGTCTCTTCCGCCTGTCAGTACATCACCATTGACTAGGACAGGTGAAATAATCGATTTGATTTCACAAGACTCAAATGTGCGAAAATGTTAGATTAGTTAGATTAGTAAAGTAAAATAACTTGACTGTACATGAGGTACCGCGAAGAAGTAAATATACAATTCTTTATTTGTATTGTCATAATTGTTTTAGTGATTATAATTCGCATTGTTGAAGGGTCTTAGTAACAATGTCCAAATCTTCAAAATTTACTTGTAAAATTTACTTGAGGGTGGTTCTTTCGTAAGTAATCATATTCATATTATCAATGAAAGCACGGGACAGGTTTCGGTCTTTCAAATTTCCATTTCGTTCAGAACATATTTACGATTGAAGTGTTCAGATTTGAAATTGTCTACGGGATAATTTCATGCCGTGAACAAAGTAAATACAATGAGTAAGTGAATATTATGTTGCTGGCTTGCAACGAATATTCACGTATCATGTTTACGTTTTGCGCTATTTCTTAAAACAGGTGACTCTTATCTACAAATTGTAGGGTCTACCCCTTCCATTCGTTGTTTTCCACGCCGTTAAAACACGAATAGTCGCGTTTACCAAAACGTGACGTGAGTGTTTCATCAAGATTTGTCAAATTGCAAGCGCTTGTTACTAAGACTAGACATACATGCACAACAGGGTTACAAATGTCGACGAAAATGCCGAAACCCATTATCAAATCATTTCAATCATTATGTTTATGATATTTCTGTGCATAACTCAGAGTAATCTGAGACGATTATGCAGTTCTGTCATTTAGTAAATGTACAAACATACCATTTGCATTATTTCTCTTGTTGTAAAAATGCTTCTAAAGACGTGTCACGAGTGTCGTACGTGAATTTTGACAAAATTGGTGACTTGCAGCTGAACGCTGCTATACGCAACGGACCATTCACTCCACATTACGCCATAAGTTGCCGCGATCTTAGTCTGCGCGTGGCCGTTAACGACGTTGTATGTGCATGAATGTGAAAGTGAGTGGGTTAGTGAGTGATCATTGAGTTAATACATTTATTTATGAATCAATTAATCAATCAATCCATCAAACCAGTCAATCAATCAATCAATTCTATTATTTGACATCCGAACTAGCTACTTGTAGTTCATTGGTATAGGTAAGACGGTTCTCGGTTGAATTAGACAGGACTTAAACGCGAGGTCGTGTCTAAGTCATGTCTAACTCAATTTCGTATTCTGAAGTCGTGTCTAAGTCCTGACTAACTAAACACTTGTTTAACTTTAAACAGGACTTTCGCGCATGCTCTGTAGGCATTTCTAACGTAATGCCGCTATTACGTGATTGCGCGCTAGTCCTGCAGACGATAAGCACAATGCGCATGCGCAATTCATGTTATCGATTGCATATATCGCCGATATGGTATCGCTGATCGCAATCGTATAAATGGCACGGAGTTTTCGGTTGATTAAACTGAAAATTAAAGCAGAAAAATGTCTCCTTCAAGCTGGATCTTCACTTTGGACTAAGGAATTTACAAGATGTCACCATGCAATAAGGTTAGTTAATATTATCGAAGAAAATGATAGGGCAGCACGAGAAAAAATCCTGCAATTCTTATTTGAAATTTGAGGGTGCACGTACCGTTATCCTCCGCCGCAACTTCCCGGTAGAGTACAGGAGAGTGTGCTGTAGGTTGCAAAGCAGCAGAATCGCGCTCTTAAACAGGACTTAAACAACCCCTCGCATGTAACTAAAGTTAAACAGGACTTAGACAGGACTTCGAGCTTAACTTGACTTAATCACGACTTCCAAATACGAAAAAGTTAGTCACGACCTCGTGACTAAAGTTAGACGGGACTTAGACAGGACTTTAAACAACTGTTTAGTTAAACAGCACTTAGGCACGACTTCAGAATACCGGCCAATATATTAATCACCCATCACTTGTTGCACTTGCCAACAAAATTACAAGATCCCTTTATTTTTACCGATTGCGTCTGATCCGGGTACACAACGTCTCCGAGGTACAAGGGGTAGGACATCGACGCGATGTTCTCTTGGTTGAGACTGTTCATGACGTCACCAACTTGCCCGGATGTTAGCATCGAGTCATCGACGTGTACAACTATGGTCATCTGAGTGATGGGTAATCTAAAAGACACACGTACAAAATAAATCAAACTTAAGGCGATTAAACATTCTAATTGTCGTCATATAGAAGGTTGACAATCTAATCAGCTAAACCAAAATTACAGAGTTATCTTAATTGTGATATGCTCAAATAAATTTACGTTTGCTACTTTTACGTGATGTTCAAGTTAATTAATATCAGTTTGATTGTTTGATTTGGTTCAGGTGGTTAGCTAGGCATGCTTCCTTGGTTTACTTTTTTGTTTGTTTTAGTGTGCTTGTAAGTTTGTTTCTGGGTTGGTTGGTTGCCTTGTTGGTTGCTGGCTGGTTGGTCAGTCGGTTGGTTTGCTGATTTGTTTGTGGTTAGTCGGTTAATGGGTTGGCTTAGTAGGTAGCATGGTTGGTCAGTTAGTGATTCTGTCATCATTCTAGAAAAGGAAAGTCAGTGTTTTCTGATCACATACATTATGTTATCTGTGAAGGTACCTTTTAACATCACCATTCGAGAGAGACACGGCCAATTTTCCAAAAGGTTTTAATTCAATGTCTTACCCATCAGCGGTTTCATATCCAGTCTGTGTTTCGACAACAGTGACCTCAACATCTGCTTCGGGATACATGCTGGAGAAAAGGACAGCCATCTCCTCTTCGAAGGTTTCGATGTCGACGTCGTTGCCGTGGACGTAGACTGTGTATCCATTGAGCACAAGATCTTTGAAAATGTGTACAGAAAGAGTTATGCATCATTCTATATTGTTACAATGTGCAGTATTCAACATGCTTAGCGTGTATATCTAAAATTTCTTCTTTTCTGTGGTCAGGTCTACATTACGAAACAGTGTGTTGAGACTGAGTTCACGTTGTGGCACACTGTGTTCGTTCGGGTAGAGAAGAAGAGGGAACCTAGAACCTCCGGTTGGGTCTGGCGAAAGTTCTGACCGCTAAGCCATAATGCATGTTCGGGGGATTATCAATTCATGAAAACGGAGCACGAAGTACCTGAATGACCCACACACACTTTGGAATATAAAATGTATTACATATTACGCACAATGTTCATATTTCCAGCCTGGATATGAAAGAGACTCAGGAAGCATCGGTTCGGTTGCTCGGGACTAATGCCCCAATTTTGTTGACTTCACCGATAAATCTAGCAAGGCAGGGACAAAATGTTAACCAATGGTAATTGGTAGCTCGGCAGCAGTTGCAAGGTATTTAAATACAGATTTTGAGTATCTAGAATCAACATGATCGAAGAGCTTACCAAATTCACTGAGTTTGTATGTGCAACAACTGACGACTCCGGAAACATCGGTTGATGGGCAGCAGTGACAGTGTATACAAATAAATTGAAGAGCTTACCGATTTCGCTGACACGAAGGCGAATTCCTAATAGCAGCGAAAGAAAACCCCAACTAATATCGGTTGCTTGGGTTACAGTTACGATCTATCATAGGATATTTGCAATAACGAGAATGAAAGGGGTTACCCATTTGAAACGGCAAATTCTCCGTAGAATCCCTCTTCATGGTGTTTAGCAGAAACATAAACCCTATGCATATCGATTTATCTGCAACATTTATGAATAGTATGTGACCGCGAAATTTAATATTCAATCATATGTAGGATCCAAATAATGCTTACCGATTTCGCAGAATTCGCCGATAAATCCATTTTGGCAACGACAACTGACCCCGGAGCCATCTGAAGCCATTGAACAGGTTCCTTCATTCCTGCATGGATTGGATAAGCACGTGTCTTCGGTCACCTCGCTGCAGGAAACCCCAGTGTAACCCTCATGGCAGACGCACGTGTAAGATCCCAGTGTGTTCTCGCAGGTCGAATGCTCGGGACACCCACCGTTATCATCCAGGCACTCGTTGACGTCTTCGTCGCATAAAGGACCAAACACGCCGGGTGGGCACACACATTGGAACGCATCTATGAGGTCATCGCAGGTCGCGTCTCCGAAACAAGGATCACTCTGGCACTCATCAAAGTTCTCGTCGCATTGTACACCAACCATCCCAGGGGGGCACACACATCGGAACGAATCGACTTCCCTAGTGTAACCCTCATGGCAGACGCACGTGTAAGATCCGAGTGTGTTCTCGCACGTCGAATGCTCGGGACATCCACCGTTATTATCCAGGCACTCGTCGACGTCTTCCTCGCATTCCAGTAAGTCCGTTCCGTTGAAGCAGATGCAGAATTCTACGCACGACGAATTGTTTGGACAGGTATCACCAGTATCCATACACCGACTGATCTCACGCTCGCAGTTTGCACCCAAAAATTGCAGAGGGCAGTCGCATGCATATTCGTCAATGTAATCGGTACAGTTGCCAGAGTTGAGACAAGGCGACGACGCGCATTCATCTATCTCAACCTCACATGCTCTGCCCTGGAACCCTGCAAGACATCTACAAGAGTAGCCATTGACCATGTCGATGCATGTACCATTATTCCAGCACGGCTGGCTCTCGCATTCATCGATCTCTTCGTTACAGGTGACGCCTGTGTATCCCGGGATACACTCACAAAAGAAGGCATCAATCTCGTCATAGCAAAACGTGGCGTTCTCGCAAGGATCACTTGCACACTCGTCTAGTTCCATTTCGCAGTGAGTCCCGTTAAAGCCTGAGGAACAAATACACAAGTAACCGTCTGTCAGGTCCTGGCAGGTTGCGTTGTTCTGACAAGGATCACTCGCACATTCGTTTATATCAATCTCGCAGTGCGTCCCGTTGAAACCCAGTTGGCAAATGCAGAAATACCCGTCTATCTCGTCCTGGCAGGTTGCATCATTCTGACACGGATCACTCGCACATTCGTCTACCTCAAGTTCGCAGTGAGTCCCGTTAAAACCTGACAAACACACACACAAGTAACCGTTTATCTGGTCCTGACATGTCGCATTGTTCTGACAAGGATCACTCGCGCATTCGTTTATATCAAGTTCACAGTGAGTCCCGTTAAAACCTGACAAACACACACACAAGTAACCGTCTATCTGGTCATGGCAAGTTGCGTTGTTCTGACAAGGATCACTCACACATTCGTTTATATCAAGCTCGCAGTGCGTCCCGTTGAAACCCGGTTGGCAGAAGCACGTGTAAGATCCGAGTGTGTTCTCGCAGGTCGAATGCTCGAGACATCCACCGTTATCATCCAGGCACTCGTCGACGTCTTCCACGCATTCCAGTAAGTCCGTTCCGTTGAAGCAGATGCAGATGATTCCTTGTACAAATTCTACGCACGACGAATTGTTTGGACAGGTATCACCAGTATCCATACAGCGACTGATCTCACGCTCGCAGTTTGCACCCAAAAATTGCAGAGGGCAGTCGCATGCATATTCGTCAATGTAATCGGTACAGTTGCCAGAGTTGAGACAAGGCGACGACGCGCATTCATCTATCTCAACCTCACATTCTCTGCCCTGGAACCCTGCAAGACATCTACAAGAGTAGCCATTGACCATGTCGATGCATGTACCATTATTCCAGCACGGCTGGCTCTCGCATTCATCGATCTCTTCGTTACAGGTGACGCCTGTGTATCCCGGGATACACTCACAAAAGAAGGCATCAATCTCGTCATAGCAGAACGTGGCGTTCTCGCAAGGATCACTTGCACACTCGTCTAGTTCCATTTCGCAGTGAGTCCCGTTAAAGCCTGAGGAACAAATACACAAGTAACCGTCTATCTGGTCCTGGCAGGTTGCGTTGTTCTGACAAGGATCACTCGCACATTCGTTTATATCAATCTCGCAGTGCGTCCCGTTGAAACCAATTTGGCAAATGCAGAAATACCCGTCTATCTCGTCCTGGCAGGTTGCATCATTCTGACACGGATCACTCGCACATTCGTCTACCTCAAGTTCGCAGTGAGTCCCGTTAAAGCCTGACAAACACACACACAAGTACCCATCTATCTGGTCCTGACAAGTCCCATTATTCTGACACGGATCACTCACACATTCATCTAACTCCAGTTCGCAGTATGTCCCGTTATATCCACTCTGACACTCACACTCGTACCCATTGAGGACATCGACGCAAGTACTTTCGTACTGACACGGAGAGCTTTGGCATTCATCTATGTTAATCTCACACACCGTTCCATTTAGACCAGGAACGCATTCGCAGCGGAAGAAGTCAAACTCATCAATACAAGTACTATTACCCTGGCACGGCTGACTCGCGCATTCATCAGTCTCGGTGACACAGTTAGTAGCTGGATCCTCGTAGCCGGGCCGACAGATTTTGGCACCAGTCGTGGAGTCACAGGTGTAGTGTCCTGACGAAGAGTCTGTGCTCTTGCAGTAAACGTTGCATCGTGACGTATAGTAGTAAGAGTTACAGTACTGCCTCGCGTTAAACTTCAGACTGAAAGTGGATTAAGAAGAGAAATGTATATAAGCATGAAATACATTCTGAAAAAGGCGCCGGGTGTAGTCTCGGAGTCTCGTATGTCATCAGGATTTCGATTTCACGTGAGAAGTGTCTTGTCGCTTTTTTTTCTCCGTTCACTGGCATCATGGTCCTCATGAGTCTTTTTCAAAATGTACCCTCCCAAGTATAAAAGCTAACATTAATTAAGAAGAAGAAAATATATTATATGCTACCTAGCAGCACTATTATTTCACATGTAAATGTGTGTACGTAAACTAGGCGAATCACTCAATTTCAAAACACCTCTGTCTGTTACGTTTGGGTTCGGCCCACGTCGCCTGCATCACCTTGCAGTTCTGTATCATTTACACCCATACACACGCAAACAGCGCTCACACACGCAAATACAAACACACTCGCACACACACACACACACACACACACACACACATGCACACACACACACACACACACACATACGTACAAATTTAAGATATCAACTTTTAGGGAGGGTGTACTTTAATAAAATCAGAATTATAAAATCGCACAGCGCCTGTAGGTACTCGGCGCGGCATCGATATCAATGATACCCGGCCGCGCTGCCGCGCCGGCCGTCCTCTTCCACCAGTTGTTCGGTATGGTTATTCTTCATTATCAGTGTTTCATGTAGCATTATGGTTAAAGGGGTAGTACAGTTTTGGTAAGTTTAAACTTTATTAACCCAAACCTGCTTAGTAGCATTACAAACTAACTCCACCATGCTCGAAAGGTATAGAAAATTACAAACAACTATTAAAGTGAAATGCCTGTTATTATTCAAAAAGAGCCATTAAAACACAAAAGGACGCTTTTAAAAAATGATTGGTTTCAACCATGATTTCATACAAAATTATGCATGTGATATTGTGTTTAAATGATGATTAAATACAGAGATCATCAACAATAATTTATAAACCCCTTTGGAATTTGAAAAAGTATAAGGATTTTTTTTTCTTTTTAAATCATTGAATGAATTTGCGGCTTTTTTCGATTAGATATATTTGTTGATATTTCAGCCATTTCCGAACCAATTTTGGCTAAATAAAGTTTATTCTGATATTCAAATTACATGTTCTTTCAAACAAAATGTGTTGTGCAGCGCCCTCTCCTCCAAAACTGAACTACCCATTTAAAAGGGACTGCCCGCCTTTTGCTAGCCAAATTTCAAAAGTTGCGAGGTTATTGTCGTATGTGAAAGAAAATGTCATTTAACAGCATGCCTGAACAAATTAGGACTTGAACTCTTTTTTTCATGGAGTTATTGACCTCAAAATAATAATAACGGCACATCGCGTTTAATTTGCAATATTCAAGTATTCACCCGGTGCGAAATTTCGCACACGGATTCCACGGAGAACCACGTTGCTGTTCATGACCCGCGCAGAGATTGTGATTGAACAACGGCGTAAGCGAATACTAAACAAAATAACCAAGCCTCGCTTTACCTTTACAAGACTAAGTACAATAATGTTGCAATATTATGCTGAATCAGCTAAACTCCTTTATTGACCGATATAATAGTTTGGTAGAGAGGACGCATTCGTTTTTCATTCGTAGAATTTGTTTGTGTGTGTTACTTTATCCCCATCCGTCTACTCGAAACTGTTCAGACGATTTGTAAAAGGCGGACAGTCCTTTTAACATAATAATAAAGTTTCTAAAGAGGCTTTAAAAAAATCATCTTTCGAATGCTTAAATAATACTCTATAGGTAGTCCCATGCGGTATCATATCGGTGTTGCTGGCGCGACACCGATATTAATTGATCATCTTAAAGGGAAAGTTGAGTTTTGGTAGAGAGGGCGCTACACATAATTATTTTTTGTGAGATAATGAAAAACTGAGTGTAAAATTTGAAAGAGCATAATGTTTTAGTGACAGAATAAACTTTATTTGATCAAAATCGGTTGAGAAACGGCTGAAATATCCATAAACATAACCATTAATCTGTAATAAATGTGGGGCCCCACAATAAACCAACCCTTACAAATTTTTAACAAATGCTTGCTCTTTTTCAAAATTTTCAAAATAAGTTGTTTAATAGTTGTTATTATCTCTCTATCTAATCACTATTTTTACGAACCTTCACATGCACAATAACATTCGCCATCTTGAGTTTGAACGCCTCTGTTTGAATGATGAAAGGCTTTTTACTCAGTCGTGTGTGATTTGGAATTCCTTTCAAGCATGGTAGAGTTATACATATTAGTTTGTAATATAATGGTGCGGGTTTTGGTTACTAAAATTCAGTTTGACCAAAACTGTACTCTCATTACCAGAACTCAACTACCCTTTAACCCCCACACCCAAACGGAGATTGCGTTAGTTGATTATTCAGTGTATATTATACAAACCCTTCTTGGCCGGGGAAATAGCTGAGCGTGAAAGGAACTTAAATATCTATAAATCAGTATAGAAAGAGGTTATCCTCAAAATAAAAGATAGTGATTGTTTGTCAGTGTTCTGATTCATTTGTCAATGGGCGTCGATCTGTCATTGATACCCATTCATCAGGGGGGATGATCTATTCATTCATCCCCCCTGATGACTAGGTATTACGTTAGTATCAACGCCCATGCATTTGTCCCAAATCAGTTTCTCTTTGTTATCGATAATTATAGAATAAACAAAAATATACAAAATATACGTACTAGGTATATTGCTGTGAGCGTTGTCCACGAATATTATAGTAGGTGTATGAGCTGGTACGGGGCATCCTTTGAATGTGCGTGTCAATTGGTTCATCGGAGGTACTCGAGTCATAGTCCCATGAATTGGCTTCAAGATAGAGATCACTACTCTGTGGGGAAAATACAGCATTTTAATAGCAAAGTTACAGAGTATTAATATATATGACAAGTCATCTCTCAATGTGTTAAATAAAAGAATAAAAACATATGATACAGCAAACAGTATTTGACTAAGTTATCAATGGTAGGGTGTTAAAACAAAAAAACTAATCTAAAAACATAATTTAACAATTTAAAGTTGATGCTTATCTTATCTTTATAAAATATGTGTATATTTCATAATAAAAGTAAAACCAATCTTCAGTAAGCGTTTCCAGCCTATCACGAATGATTATACAAAGGCAGAGTATTGCTGTACTGGATTCATGTTTCCTTACATTACATACAATGTGGTTTATTCATTTCGCCCAATACATTTTGGGGAGAGGGGGCATTATCTTCTTTATACTATTTAGATTGAGTCAGCACTTCCTTAGGTATACAGAATTTGGTCACTTTTTTCAATGCAAATCACCCTCGATTTGTGTTATTGCGAACATCTTGGTACATTTTCGACAAAAAAAGTTAAGCCAACATCCTTCTTCAAGTATTGATGAATGAGGGTCACAGGTATATTCAATTGCATACTATTTCAAATATGTTGGTGTATTTAGAGATAATATTTTAGGCCCATAGTAAACATTAAACAAAAATTATGGTTCCCGGTATGGTTGAGTTTTGGTACAGAAAATACAGTTTCGGTCAAACTGAATAGTTATAACTCGCCATGCTGATCGAAAGGTATACAAAAGTACGAAAGACTAAGTGCAAAAGCCTGTTATCATAAAAACAGACAAGTTAAAACTCATGCGGGCTCTCTCTAAAAACTCATTGGTTACAACCAATTTTATTTAGAAAAAGTGTGCATGTGATGGTTTTCTTTTGATAATGATTAAATAGAGGGATCATCAACAACATCTTTCTTTTGGTGAAAAGTTGTAAGCATTTTTTTCAACGCTGGTTGAAAATTATTGAATTATTGTGCGACTCAACAATTATTCCAAATCGTAATATTTATGGATATTTCAGCCGTCTCTGAACCGATTTATCAGATAAAGTTTATTCTATCCTAACAGTTGTATGCTCTTTCAAATTTCATACGCAGTTTTTCGGTAGCTTACAAAAATGTGTTTCGTGCAAAAACTCAACTATCCATTTAACGTTAAAAACAAAAAAACACGTAAAGGACCTAAAGAATATATAGTACTTTGGACACTTATTCCATAGTTGATGAGTTGTAATGCAAATCTCACTTAACAGCCAGTTTACGCCCACCCACATTTAGGGTCCGGAATCGGCAGTGTGATTGGACATTTCATTGACAATTCAATGACTTACGTCATGACGCTCATCTACATAATTTAGTTCATTAGTCCGTTCTTATAATATGACGTCACATTTTGGCGATTTAAAGGGGAGTTCACAGGACAATTAGAAATTTACTAATTACCCCAAAATGTATTGATTTCATGAGAAAGGACTACCAAATTAGTTTTCATCGAGAAAAATTTCATATTACATATTTTGGGAATTACTATTACGTATACTGTTAGTAAATATATAATCCATTGCGGATATAGTATCGAAATTATATCGCTAGTGATATTCGTTTTTGCTCGCAATGTATGGTCAAACTAGGAATCTAAAAGATCATGACGTTTTGTATGCCGCTGCAATACTTTGTCAAATGATAATGTAGACAATCGATTTTTATGCTCTACCGTGGCTCCAAAACCACAATCTCGCATAAGCGAGTACGTTCTGATAGGTCAACAACGCACCGCGTCTATTGGCCGGTGCACACGGGCACTCAACCAATCACGGAACACTGGATGCGCCGCGGCAGCTGGCCGAACCAGCGTACAGTACGTCGCCACGACAATTGCTCCGCCGACATTTTGCTCCGCCGACAAATGATCCGCAGACAAATGTGTTCGAAGATGCGACCGCTAATGTAACATCAAAAACTAATCGCCAGTTTGTTGTGTGTTATTGCGCCTCCCCTTCTGTCTACTAGATGCAGGCTGTAGGGTCACGCATCCTTACAACACTGGGTTTGACTGACCCCACCCCCCCCCCCCGCCACGTATAAAGAAACGTGAAACAAACAAACCAGCCAATAACATATTTGAATGAATCGATGGTTACTGAATCGATTGTACTCCAATTTCACAAGAGATTCGCATAACATTATAAAGCGCACTTCTATACAAGATTCATTCAAGAGTTAAATGTCGGTGGAACATTATGGTTGAGGAACATATGTTGTTTTTGGAACCATTTGAAGTACTGTCAACTTCAGAGCATATATTTCTGCGGAGCAATTGACACCGGAGCAAATGTCGTATCTCCGGAGCATATTTCGGCGGAACAATTGTCGGCTAAGCAATTGTCGCATATGCGAAGCATTTTTGGTGTGGAGCAATTGTCGCATCTCGGAGCAATTGTCGGCGGAGCAAATGTCGCATTTTCGGGAGCATTTGTCGGCGGAGCAATTGTCGCATCTTCGGAGCATTTGTCGGCGGAGCAATTGTCGCGGAGCAAATGTCGGCGGACCAATTTCGTCGGAGCAAATGTCGGCGAGCATTTTGTCGGGCGGAGCAAATGTCGGTGGAGCATTTTGTCGCGGAGCAAATGTCGGCGGAGCATTTTCGGCGGAGCAATTGTCGGCGGAGCAAAATGTCGGCGGAGCAAATATCGCGGAGCATTTGTCCCATTTTTCGTGAGCTATTGTCGGCGGAGCATACGGTCGCGGAGCATATGGCGTGTGACCCAGTCATCATGGTGTGTTGAAACTACGATTTTATTGAGAAAATGGCTGATGCATAGAATTGTATCGCACACAGGAAGGCGCTATAGTCGCATACTATTACAGCAGGCTCTAGTCTTGGCTTACCAGCGCGCTTTGGATGAGATTGCCTTAGCCAGGGTGCAAAACGGAAACGCGCGCCGGCGGTGTGGTAGCACGTCGCATCGATGTCTTGCACTGCTGACCTGGCGTCGCTCGAGGGTTCGAGCAGCGCAGAGCCGTAAATCAGAGCGCCACTAATGTAAATGAATGAATAACTATGTTTATCGATGAAGCACTGTTATCTCTCTGAAAAACTGTGGTTTATCGATAAACTCTGTTTATCAAGTAATAAACAGTGTTTATCAAGTGATATAAACAGCGTTGTATCAAGTGATATACAGTGTGTATCAAGTGATTGACAGTGTTTATCGGACTTATTTGGCAAATGGCGCGCCATTAATGTGTCGCACAGTCAGCTACGATAATACACGCACTGAGAACACAGACCGTTTGACTGCCGTTCACTTTGTACACAAAACTGAGCACAATCACACTCACACAGTGAAAAGTACAGCGACACTAATAGGCACTCACCGGAAACGAGTATAATACATTCGTACTGGGTTCGACAAGTCACATAGCACTTAGTAGTATCCGTAGTTGATTGGTATATCGCTAATTGAATCGGTGTGCCCATTGCTCGTAGGAGACTGCTAAGACCCTCCACTGTCCGAAAAGAGCGAACACAAATATTCAGAGTTTAGAGATGCATTTTTGAAAAGGTAACGTAACCGGGTGATTATAACCAAAAACAATTAACCCCTATTTATCTGTGTTTTCTCTAGATAA
>JBAMJV010008938.1:0-164853 GCA_037951105.1 Echinarachnius parma | reverse complement strand
AGAGATGGTCAAAGTGACGTTTCATCCCCCCAATGGCGAGAAGAAATCGACGCCCTTGGTCTACTGGAAGTACGGCTTGTATACTTCGGAACAGCCAATCCAAGGATATCAAACTGGCCCCATATTCATAAAAGCCCGCTAGCTTAGTTCCTTGCTAATTCTATTTTTGATGGTGTGGCTATGAATAAAACACAAGATATTTTAACTATACTTAACTTAGTGGGTACCTAAAGCTTATCCAGCTAACCCTAGTTGGGGACTAGGAAAACTGTTTGTTACTCAATAAACTACGCATTTAAAATACACTTAGCAATGAACTAAGCTAGCAGGGTTTCATGAATATGGGGCCAGCTTGTTTTGGACCTCTTAATTTGAGAAAACATTGTTTCTCTTAGATTGGGAGAAGATTGTTCATCTTCTTGTTCTGTTTGAGAGATTTGGTCAGCCTTCCCCAGAACAGCATTTGACCGTACTTGTTGTCCGTCCACTGGAAGTACGGCTTGTTCTTACTCAGAAACAGCCTCGCCAAGTACGGCAACTGGTTGTCTGGGACCTCATCTCTGAAGACCAGGACCACCTTCTCCAGTTGCACCTCGTTCATGTGCTCCACGGCCATCTGCAGCTGCGTCATGAAGTGGGCATCGTTGACTGCCGCGTTGCTCACGATCACAATGATCTTGAAGCTGTTCTCGATGACGTAGTCGATGGCGTCAAGCCGAGTTCCTCCAAGAGGCAAATCGTCCTCTCCACCGACGATCCTCTCTCTGGCGAACTCTGGGAGATGTTCCTGAACTGCTTCAATAAACTCTCCTCTAGTCCATTCCTCGTCTTCATCCGGGAAGATCAAGCAGACATCGTAGTTGTAGTCAAGGTGTTCTCGTCCATCCTCGAGTTCATAGTACCCCACCACGAAGAGCTTGATGTGGAAGCACTTGTAGTTCAACCACCATCGATTCCTGTAGGCTAGTACAGGTCCTGTTATGAACAGAGCTATCAACAATGTCGCAGAGACATAGATGGTAATGTGTGGACCGCAGACTTGATCTGGCACAAACTCAAGCAACGGCTTCCCGATAAAGGTTGATACGGACTTCGGTGAGCAGATGGTTTTGTCGAGGTTATTGACAGTCATGTTGGTAGTTTCCAAGTATCCTCTGAACCACTCGAGATCACACGTGCAGGATAGAGGGTTTCCAGAGATATCAAGAATCCTCATAGGAAAGAATGTGTTCTCCTCAACCCCGGTAAGGGAGTTGTCAGTAAAGGCCACAAAGAACAGCATTTTGTTGTTTAAAAACAAATCTCTTGGTATGATACCCTTAAGTTGATTAGTTTGTAATCGTAGTCCTAGCAAAGACGTCAGATCCCTCAAATGATGCGATGTAAGAGTGTTAATGTTGTTACGATAAAGATGAAGTTCAATCAGAGAGTTCAGGTTTTGGAAAATGTCTGGATCGAGGGTACGGATGTCGCACCTACTCAGATCAAGTGAAGTCAAGTGCGGTAGACCTTTAAATGTTTCAGGAAACATATAGTTCAGAGTGTTCCCCCTCAAAGACAAGACCTTAAGGTTTGGGGTTGGGGAGAATGTAGAAATGTTATTCTTGAACAGATTGATGTTGTTCATTGAGGTGTAACCAAGATCCAGATTTTCGAGGGACTGAAGTCCCTGGAATGATTTTGTAATGCGTTTAAGAGGTGTGTGGGACAAGTCTAGATTTAGGAGCGAGGTCATTGCCTTGAAAGGAGAAGACAACTCTTGTAACAAACCCAAGTGCGACAAGTCGAGAGTAGTAAGGTTTTCAAGACCTTCAAAGGCATTCCGTCCAAATGTAAGAATGGGATTAGTTGAAAGAACCAACTGATCAAGATTTCTTAGTCCCCGAAAAGGTCCCGAATCTATGGAGTCGATCTTATTGTCAGAAAGGTCTAAGACATCTAGTGACGTTGTATTCCAAATAGCAGCTTCGAACCTGCTGATATAATTACGTGAGAGGTCTATTGATTTTAATGCATCAACACCGGCAAATGATGAAGGATTCAAAATCTTGAAATGATTTCTGGTAAGAATGAGCGTTTGGAGGCTCGGCAAGTGTAAAAACATTTCTCTTGCAATTGATTCGATCAAATTACCAGTCAAGTCGATCCTTTCGAGTGAGACGAGCCCTTCGAAGGCATCAGACGACAGTGCATTGATGTGGCATTCTCGTAGGTTTAAAACAATGAGTTGGTCCAACCCTTCAAACGCGCCTGATGACCAAGGGTCCGACAGCTTGTTGTACGATAGGGTCAGATTCTTCAGCGGGGGAATACGAAGGTCCTCGTTATGCAAGGTTGTATTGGGTGTGAATCCCACAATGCGCTTCACCTTACTATTCTCAATGTACAATGATTGTAGATGGTCCATACCAAGGAAAGAGTCAAATGTTAAATTTGACAAAGCATTGTACGACAGATCTACACTTTTGACAAAGTTCAGGTGCTGAAAGACTCCATCAGCAAGCGTTGTCAAGTTGTTGTGGGCTAATTCAAAAGATCCTATGTGACTTGTCGATAGACCAGACAGATCTTCACTTCTAATACAGGAGATAGCGTTTGCAGTGAATACCAGCTCAGTGGCATTTATGGTAGGAAATCCAGTGAAATTCAAATGATTAATGTTGTTATCAAACATTATAATGGTCACGGGAGATTCAAAGGATCCAAATGCATGGACGGGTACAGATGTGAAATTATTCGACGTTAACTGAATGATGCTGAGCTTATGATTTTCAGAGAAGGCACCGCCAGGAAGACTCGAGATATGATTATCGTCAAGCGAGATGCTTTCTAGATGTAGAAGCGGAGAGAGTGTTCCTTTTTGGATGGTTCTCACCCCGCTAGACGTCAAGGATAGAACTTTCAGGGCGGACAGGCCGACAAACGAATGTGTTGTGAGGACCGGGATACTGTTCCCATTTAGGATAAGACTTGTGACGTCACCAGGCAGATTTGTGGGAACGTCCGTGAGTCCCTTTCCCGCGCAATCGGCCTTCAGTCCGTCAGAGACGCGCTCCAATGTACACGGATGCGCACCGGATGGAGTGGTTTGGAATGACGTCACTCCAGGAATGCGCTTAGATGTTGGTAGTCGCGCATCGGTCGCGGAGGCTGCGTAGGAAAGTCGTGCAGAAGGCGTTGTCAGAAGCGCGTTCTCATGAGACTGCGTCATCACTGCCGCCGATAAAAGTAGGAATAGATAGAGGACAACCATCATGGCGGTTCCTGCTCTAAAGAAATCCAAGATGGCGTCACCAAGTGAGTTGAACTTTATATTACACCGATCTCCTGCGATTTTCTTGGCCATTCTGTCACACGTACATCGCGCACGGTCTGGGTATTAACAATAGATGACTGATGGTGGCGTATCACCTGTCATAAATGAAATAAAAGTATTATACATTGTAGCTTTCTATCTATCTATCTATCTATCTATCTATCTATATATCTACCTATTTAACTATATATCTATATTGTAGCTAAGCGATGCATCAAATTACTGGCCTTTTTGTCATATGAATACCATTAAGATAATTATGATAACTAATTGCTCTTCCATTTTTCACAGATATATAGAAATAAAATGAAGTCGAGCCTTTACTTTGTTAGCTATTGTATTAATTATGGCTGTATAAATGTTAATAACCCGAAATATCACTTCAGTGGCACAGTAAATGTTTACACTATTTCGCCCCCGTGGAATTTAAATAGCCCACTGTCTTCATTATCAATGCAAATCCCACTGCAGTGTCTCTTGACATTCCATCCATATAGTATAACGGGTGACCAGTATTAAATATTGCGTCCTGGATCATTCAGGATATTTTTATTGATGGTGAGCAGTTATAAGCTGGAATGTCAAGCGCCCCTTTTTGCTGATGTCTTTAGTCTATAGTTTATAATCAGAACTAGAGGAATAATATATTGGATTGTGAAAAGGAATGAATACAAATATCTCCGGTGAAACATGACAAACATCAATGGGGTAATAGGAAAATTATATTTCTGAAGGACACACGAGGACGAAATATTGAACCAATTCACAATGCAGCACAACACTCCCATGTTTAATCAAATTAAATGAGCTAAAAAGTGAGATTAATTGCATTTTTTGCCAATAAATCAATGATCGAGATATAATATAAAATCAGGTTGCTTTTAATATATGTTTGTTCATGTTGTTATTTCAGATTACTACTAAAAAAATCGGACAAACGTTTATTAAGTTTGCATAAAGATTACAAACTTAAGACGTTTCTAAAGATGATTGGAAATGATGAAGAAGTATATGTCATTAAGTTAATTGATTTTTGACAATTTCAATGCCAAACCAAATAATTATTGTTTCAGTTTGATTACTTGAACATGAACTGTGAAAAGAAACATTAGTGGTGTAGCTAGTAGGGCGATCTAGCTCCTTTTCAGGGTCTATATATAAACAAACACGAGGCTGTCTAAAATTGCTTATTATAGATACATTTCAATTTAGAAAAACTAAATATAAACATTATTATACTTTTCTAGTAGACCTGCATTATACAACACAGAGAGTGGAAATGTGCATCTACAAGATAATATATCGATCAATATGTCGCGTCCAAAAATACACTGCAAAATGTTGGTGTGTCGAGGGAGGTGGTAGACTACACATTTCCCCGGTGTGTCTAGAAGCTTATGTTTATTTCAGTCTCAATATAACTGCACTCATTTATTGATAGAATTTGATTTACCAATCGATTTCAACCTGTTCCGATTTGATAATTATTCGGAATTTAAAGGAAATTATGAAATAATGATAAAGATAGATATAGAAAGAAGAACGCAAACTTGTGATTAGTATTTTACTCACCAATAGTTGTTGAAGTAGAGAAATAATGGGCGTCTTCGTCATTCGTACGCTGCTTACACAGAAATAATGTTCTCTTCGTATAAATAACGAACGAAATTGTTCTTTGGCAAAATGCTTGAAAAAATCATATGTCTTCCGTTGACATTGGAGATCCGGACATGGGCATATGCAGCGGGGTTAACTCTTTGTCGCGTAATCCAAGATTTGTTATTAACAAGATTTCCTGTCAATCGTGTGCATATCGTCTTTATTTCTGATTATATGACGGGGATCAGTGGGCCTATTATAGATCATCAGATGATCTGCTGAACCTTATCTGGTGGAAAACTATTTGATTATTATTTTACGTAACGATGTGTTCACAGGGACCCATCAGTTGAAGGATGGGCATACTTGTCTACACAGAAGAGGGCAAATACAGTGTGTGGTTAGGTGTTTGTATGTATGTGTGTGCGTGTGTGTGTGTGTGTGTGTGTGTGTGTGTGTGTGTGTGTGTGTGTGTGTGTGTGTGTGTGTGTGTGTGTGTGTGTGTGTGTGTGTTGTTTGTTTGCTTATGTGTGTGCTTGTTTGTTTGTTCGTTTGTTTTGTTTTGTTTGAGTGTGTGCATGGCATGAGTGTGCATGTGTGTGCATGAGTGTGTGCGTGGATGTGGTGTGGCAAGATTGATAGAGCGCGCGCTTTCCGATCATGAGATCCCGAGTTCGAACCCTGCCCACGGCGTTTGTCCTTCAGCAAGACAATTTATCCACTATTGCTGCTCTCTACCCAGGTGTATAAATGGGGACCGGTAGGAGGTGAAAGCCTTTATGTGAACGATCTTCTTGAGCCCACTGAGCGCTTGGAAGGAATACTCCCCAGGGAGTGGAGATGGTGCCAGTCAGAGGTCATTCGAGGCCGATTCAACCCCTTCAACACGTTGGTTCGGCTTCGACTTAGCGAAACTGACTCTAGCCTGACTGAAAACCAGTCGGATCGGGTCGAGTCGGCTCTGTCTGCGCCGGGCTTTAGATAATACACCTCCCAATGGTGTAGCGTGTTCGGACTGATTAGGGAGGGGGAGGCACACCTTATTTATTATTGTTTGTTTTTCTTCAAAAAATGTCCCCTTATGTTTGCTATTGCTTCTTTATTCAGTTTATTCAGGCACGTGCCCCCATGCCCCCCCCCCCCCCCCGTCGCTATACGGCCGACACCACCCATAGAAAATATTCATTCACCTTTGAGATCATTCAGGAGCTATCAAAATATCATGAGATTAAACAAAATACTGTGATTTTCGTCATTCTATAGCTCTGTGATGGCCCATTAGGCCTCAGCAACAATGGTCAGTATTATAACTGAACGAGCCAATCACAGAGCTAGAATTTCGGAAATCAAAATCATTTGTTGATTTCCAATGATGTAAACATTACCAAGACGCAAGCATATATCATAAGTTATTTTACAATGTGATTTTTGTTGTTGTATGAACACTTTTCTTTTTAGGAAACACTGCATTTATCATAGTTATTTAGATTTAGAATATCAGTGTATTATCCAAAATACATGAAGGTCAGTCAAGAGGGTAACTATTCATAAACTGTACCATGATAATTAAAATGTGTATGTCACCATGTTCTACACTGCATTTTAGGAGAATGTAAGAATTTAATGATATAATGTATGAAGTTCATTAGTTTAGTCAACTGTATTTTAGGAGTATGGCATAATTTAATGGTACTATAATTTTGTAATATTGTATAAAGTTAATTAGTCCAGTGGCCAGATGCAACCAAATAGGTATACTTATTTGTTGTTGGGTAGGCATGAAAGTGATCATGCCTACAACTGGAAAATGTTGTTAAACTGTGTTTTTAATGATTGGAATCTGACTTAGGCTATTGTAGTAATTAATATTTGTAATACCACATGTAATTATTAGATACAAGTATTTTTTGAAATACTATAAATTTCACTTCTGTCTAGAATGAAATCAAGAGGGTAACTATTCATAAACTGTACCAATATTGATAATTAAAATGTGTATGCCACCATGTTCTTCATTGCATTGTATAGGAGTTTATAAGAATTTAATGACATAATGTATGACTTTCATTAGTTTAGTCAACTGTAATTTTGGAGTATGGAAGATTTTAATTGGTACATGTATATAAAATATTAAACATATATGAAACATAATGGTATACTATATGAACATTGTTGTTGTTGTGTAGGCATGCACGTGATCAACATGCCTACAAGTAAAATGTTTTTATTTTGAAATGTTTATGGAAATTGTGATAATTGTTAAGATATTCAGTTCAGTTCAGTTCAGTTCAATATAACATTTATTTCCAAATATTTTCAATTACATACATTGTACATACTTGTTGTTTCAATTACATACACTAACATTAATATAATTGTACATCTATAGGCTACTTGTTGTTATGTTGCCTTCTCTTGCCATTTGCCAATGGATGACATGTTTCTTGATAACATTTGTATGTTTGAAGACCAAATCAAATATGTTATATCTATCTATCTATCTTCACTCCCGGGGGGGGGGGGGGGGTAGGCTACTCACGTATATTGGGTATACGGGGATGTGCCGCTGGGAAGGGTGACTTTTTCAAGAAAGATCCTTAGACATGGGTCCCCTTTTCATCAAAAAAATCCTTAGACATGGGTCCCTTTTTTCATATTTCCCCTTTTTTATACGGGATTTTGCCGATTTGCCGATGTGAAATTGCAATTTTTTTCAAGCTCGCTACGCTCGCTAACTTAAAACCACAAAATTTGCGGGAAATACACCCAAAACAAGCGCCGCAGGCGAAACAAATCCTTAGACATGGGTCCATTTTTCGCAAAAGGACCATGTGGGTATGGGTTTGGAGGTCTCAGCCGCACACCCCCGTCCGACTATAATCTGAGTACCCCCCCCCCCCCCCCCCGGGTCTTCACTTCTGACTCATTATATCTTACACGATCGGGACATGAACTCGTCGATGCAGGAACTACAACCAAGGAGTAACTAAGGAGTGACTAAAAAAACAACAACGCCAAAAGAAGACCTTTGATCAAGACTCGTCGGACCCACCACCAGTTAAAATTCCTATATGGAGTACAGTACTCAGGAGGATTAAAGCTACCAAGTTATACCAAGAAACAAAATTAAAACTAAAAACTAACTTTACCCCCAAAATAAAACCCGACCAATCCCTGTAAAGAATTCATGCGCATGCGCATTCACAAAAGGCGCGTTGCCAGTTTGCAGCCATTTTGAGTTTTCTGCACTACATTTTGTCGCAGTCCGTCAACATTCTGGCTTCGTATTTTGTCTTCATTTGATGCGAGGTATGTAGACATTTGTCATCGCATGTTTCTTTTAGAAATATTTAGAATAATACTATTGGGCTCTGTAAAGACAGAATCATGGATTTATGGCAATTATAAAGAATAAGATTGGCAACTTCACGGAATGTTGCCAAATTTGTGCAAAATCGGAAATGCAGATTTACTTGATTTTGCGTTGCCGACTCTATAGTTTTGACCCATTTTCCAGTAACATTTCGAAGATGTCCTTTTTTTTTTACTCTCCTTTAGTATTTTAATCCAAACGTTGAATAAATAACTGGTTGATTTCAAGTTCTAGCTTGTGTATTAATTTCAGTATGGTTTACCATTATTGTCGCTAGTCCCATACCTTCACTTCTGCGTTAGTGCGTAGACGTAGTACGTATACAATAAATTGCATTGCCAGGCAGTGGCTTGGGCCTTGGGGCCATCTACAAAGTATGGCCATCGTGTCCTATTACCGGATGCTAATAGTTTGACGGCACAAAACAAACATCAGATGCATAAAATCAAAGTGGAAATCATACGAGCAGCTGCATAAACTCATAAAGAACACATCTTCAAGAATTTACCAATTTTCTCCAAATCAAATTGCCTTTCGCTTTCTGAAGGCTTTCTTGTAAACCCTCCCAAAAAAGAAGCCTCTTCCCGACGCAAAATTTTGTGTTATAATAGTATACCGGACGTGAATGTTGTGCATGAAAATGTCATTGACATGCGCGCTGCTAGCCTACAGGTGCGCGGCAAAACGTGCGTAAAAATGCCTCGGGACCCTTATTTTCTTCGGGGAATGATGGAAAATTTTTGCTGAACATCCATTAATTATCCTCCGTTAATGCCGACTGTCAAATTCAACTTTCAAAATTTGAACGTTTTTCCTATGTGAATTTGCATGTCCGGAAATACAACCCGTTCGGTAATAGGGGGAGGAGGGGTTCGCGCCGATGTGTACGGAGAGGGGGGGGGGGGGCGGGGGGGTGGGGTCATCGTTTGCGTACGCAAAAAAGCGTACACAGTTTTTGTGTCGGTACTAATACCCGGGCCTGATGTATAACGGGTTAACCTTACTAATACTAAATTTTGCAATCCCCATATCTAGAATGAATACTAGACCCATCAGGTTCAAGTAGGGTTGTACTCTTCCATTGATTAAATATACGCAAAAAAACAGTGTTTGAAAACTGTGCATGTACAGGAACTGATCCAAAAATTTGCATATGTGGGGGGGGGGGGGGGGGAGGGGTGGGGTTGGACCACATGCGTACGGTGTGCGTACAGGGGGGAGGGGGACCAAAATGTGCGTATGTACTTTGTAGATCTATGACCCCATTCGGGACTGCAGATCCTTTGAGTACAGTGAGGAGAAATGTTGACAGACATCCTCCACTCAAACAAATTTGTTTCATTAGATAATCATAAACGAGTCTATAATTAAAGAAAAACTAGTTTATTAACCACACAAAGCTAAATACTGCGGAGCGAAACCTATTAAAAGTCTCAAAGATGAATAACAGTTTTGGGAAAGTTACAGAAAACATTTATATTGGCCAAAATAATTGATCAATATTGTTGAATAAGTATCTAAAAAGGGCTTGTGTTGTAAAATCTGAACCTAAGCATCGTTACATGCAGAAATATCTGAAAAAATCCAATGGCCGCCCGTGAAAAGCATGTGCGGAGCACGTGGACTTTTGTACGTAGCGTATGCACGATTCCGCGTTGCCATTGGCGATCAATTTACTGTAAATCAGTTTTATAATTTTTCAAATATATCCATTAGTAGGCGGTTTCCTGGCCAAATGTTTATAATTCCATATTAGTAAAATTATATACTTAGTCTTTTACACAGGTAATTAATAAGAGCATACATTTCATTTTTTGTGTGTGGGGCGTTTCCCACTACTGTCATTTCCCTTTAAGACTCCAGCTCCCTTTTGGCAAAATTGATTGTGTGGAATTGGGTGTGAATTATGGAACACGACAACAACCAACAAAATGTACACTTTTCAGCTATCTTCTGCTTCAATGCATGGACAGAATCCATGCAATACTTTTATTAATTATTCACATCGAATGTGCTAAGAGTTCTATTTAAAGGGTACCTCCGGACAGAGATTTAGCTCTCTTACATCAAAGACATATCCCAAATGAACATACAAAACAAGTCTGTGATCCTGAAAGTATTTCTACATTGCTAGGGAATCATTTTTAATATCACATATCACTCATTCTGTCAGCGCAGTTCCGATAACGATACCACTTAACGATCCTCTTAGTGATCGCATCTGCGATATATCGCAGCAAGCAGAGAAAATCTCAAAAATCGCTTGTGTGCGCGCGCTGCTGCAGCACAGTGCGTATAGACGGAGCTATAAGAGAGAGAGAGACACGAGTAGCGCTATAAGGCCAAAACAATAAATTGTTGAATTGGAGTAACGGGCAACCAAACGTTAGGGTAGGTAGGTAGGTTTTTTTTTTCTTTTTTTTTCAGGATTCGCAAATTACACAAAAACACATACAGCCTTGGAAATAATTATTAGACCAAGCACTTTTTGGTCATTTTTAGCTCATCCGGCCCGAAGGGCCTGATGAGCTTATGCCATGCCGTGGCGTCCGTCGTCCGTCCGTCGTCCGTCCGTCGTCCGTCCGTCGTCCGTCCGTCCTTCCGTCCGTCCGTCCACAGTTTTCAAAATGCTTCTTCTTCGTTATTTTTTAACCGATTTTGATTCTGATTGTTTCATAAGATAGGGCTAGGAGGGGGATTTAAAACTTCTACACAGAATCGTGAAATTCATTATCTATGGTAATTTATGCAAATTTATTCGACATCACAAAAAATGATTCTTCTCCTTCACTTCTCGACCAATTTTGATTTGGTTTGCTTTATCTGGTAGAGCTAACTTTGGTACACTAAACTTCTACACAGAATTTTTGAAATTGTTCTCCATTCATTAATTATGTTTTTTTTATTTTTTATTTTTTTTATTATTATTATTATTATTATTTTTATTTATTTATTTTTATTTTTTTTTTATTTATTTATTTTTTTGAAATTTTATTTATTATATATATATATATTTTTTTTTTTTAATTAATTTTTTTTTATTGTTTTTTTTATTTTTTTTTTAAATATTTTTTTTATTTTTATAAAAAAAATTTTCTTCCCATGTCCCTTCCGGGGCGTCAAATTTATATTTTTTTCACTCTAATTTAAAAAAAAAAATTTTTTATGTCCCTTCCAGGGCATCAAATTTTTATTTTTTGACCAGTTGAAAAGTGTATGATGCGGTGTCCGAATATGGCCCCCCTAATGTTTAACAACCGATATCTGACAAAATATCTTTGAAGAAGCCACACAATTCGTCAAGAATTAACTTCAAATGAAGATGAAAACAATGCCATACCTTATTTGCCGACTGCGATCGTAATTATCCCGTAATGGCGATTTGCATTTCACTCCGCCAAAAATCACATTGAAAGAGGGTGCCGTTATATGGTCCCCCTTTTTAAAAGTCCATTTTCTTTGATAAATGATAATTTTTCTCCAATAAAAGTGCCATCAAAGTGTTCTTAAAATCTTCAAGATTACATTTATCCACAAAATATTTGTATAAACTTGACAAATCTGCCGAATCTGAGCCGATTCTGAAACGATGTCAATTATTCCCCTGTGCAAGCAAAATTGCCATTCATTTGTACACACTTGACTTTCAGCGCGCAGAAGATGGTTTTTGCTTGCGCGATGAGTCTTATTGCGCTTAACCACAAAGGAAAATAGATAAGCAAAAGAAGTTCACTGCGCGGAATTATCTGTGTTAATGCGCTTGTACAGGGGGGCCATATTACAGCACGGACCATATTTGGTAGCCTGACATGAAATTTGCGATATTTAATGTTGCGAGATGGCGGATGAGCGCTACGTCATTGACGTTCTGGTTTGAGATGTTTTACACTATTTTGTCAATTTAATTACATTTTGAAGAAACAAAAGCTCATGAAATATCAAAGGGGGTATAGTCGATGGGATTAGGAATGCCTACAACAGATTTGATGTCTTGAATTTGAAGAAAACAATAATTTCATGAATATTTGCATGGATTTTTACCATAAAAACGTATGGGTTTTATACACACTTTTGCAATGCATAGTGGAACATTTCAAGATTTGTTTCTGCAAGTAGTGCTTATATCATAGAAATGTCTTTCCATTCTTTGTAGGGCTTGTTCATGAGTAAATAAATTATTGATTAGAGTTGCCAAGTGGCAGTCAATCGCTCTTATCAAAGAAGTAAGACCAGGGCCCCGTTGCAGAAAGAGAAACAATCGATTGTAAGTTACGAATGATCTTAAGTCAGAAAATGTACGCGTTTCAACCAATCAGATTTGCGCATCTAGAACACGTGATCTGACTTACGATTAACTTACAATCGATTGTATCTCTTTCTGCAACGGGGCCCAGGTGAAGTTAGATTCTATCCTGGTACAGTGCTAAAGCACAGGTAGTCAGCATCCAAATATTATTTGCTTCTCCAACAGAGTTGTATGCCACTTGGCAAGTTGGCAACTCTCACCAAGAATAAAAGTGCTAAGACAAATTACACTAGGAACTGGGGAGACCTGTCTATGATAAAATCACAACTTGCAGGGGAAAATCAACAAATTTTGCACTTTGTTAAAAAAAAATGTATGGAAAACCCATACTTTTAATGTACATGGAAGGAATGGACAAAACCCATACAATTTGTATAAAATTCATGTTTTTAATCAAATTGAAGGCATACCATATGTGGTAGGTATCACTAAAACAATTGAGGATACCCCTTTGGGTATATCATTAAATAGTTTGTCTTTAAAATATCATAAAATTTACAAAATAGCGTAAAACTTCGAACAAATTGTTCAAAAAGTGCTTGGTCTAATAATTGTTGCCAAGGCTGTATATAACACACAAATAACACATATCGCAATTGGAATTTTTTATTTTATTATTTTTTTTTTTTAATCAGAAAAAACCTTTAGGGTCGGCAGTATTTTTAGGGTCGGGCAGGTTGCGAATATGCGTTTCCCAAACCATTCAGCAACTCCTTGTGAATTAGCGACTTGGTCAGAGACCATGCATACCCGAAATTTCAGACTTGTATAATTTCGAACATTTAGTCGAGTGCCGAACGAATAGCAAATACAAAAAAACATTGGACCAAGGTAGGATTCGAACCAGGGATCTCTAGCGTATCAATCTAACTCTCTATCCACGGAGCTATTTCGGATTGCTTGATTGGTGTTGGTTTTTTAAAATATATATATACCCTAACACTAACCCTTACCATAACCCTAATGTACAAGCAATAGCATGTATACATATTGCATGCATGCAGAGATATGGTGCGATGCGGTGGCCGTGGCTAGAGTGCGAGCACGCGCGAAACGATACTAACTATCGCATGGGCTATGCGATAAATCGCATACTACCATAATAACGTACGCGTATTGATTGAGTGGTCGTACAAACAAAGTCGCGCGCGCGAACCAGTAAATAGCCGTGGTTCCGTAGGTCGTAGTAATTAATTGCATTGTTCTCAAATTACAGAAACATATCAGACCCCATGAGAGTATGATTGGTATTCAATTATAGTACCAAAACAACTAAGGATTGGTTTTATCATGCCCGGCGGTACCCTTTAACACCTATCACCCAGTAGAAGGACCTACAAATTACTTGAACCAAGTTTGACTTGACCTCTTGAGCTTAAGTTTTACTCCTAAATAATGAGAACATGTAAATTGATAAACAATGCAAAATGATTTGCCCTCAAATATTTTCCTAAATATGTTATAATTAATCTGTCAAATTAGAATTCTAGTTTTCAAAATTAATAGGCAGATTTGTAAAAGTCCAGGGCTCAACACTAGCACTTGCCCTATTGCCCGGGGCAAGTAAACAATGATGTCTGGCAAGTAACATGTCATAAATGGTCTTGTTTGGTTGCCCAATCGGGCAACTACCAATTCTGTGAAACTTCAAAAAGAATCTGTTATTCACAAGGTGTAAATCTCATCTAGAAGTAAGCGGGCGAGTACATTTTCTGTTTGTGCAAGTAACATTTGAAAATTTATGATTCGAGCAAGTAGAGAAAAAAGTTAGCGTGGAGTCTTGGTAAAACACTATTATTAAGACAATGCTAGAAATTAACCTTTTTGGCTTATGGCCCAGGCAAGTAAAAACAAGATTATTCAACTTCTAGTGGCCCGAAACTTAAAGCTGGTGTCCTCAAAAAAAGAAAAATATAAAAATTCTGTTACATTTGCTTGCCCGAATGGGCCAGTAGAATTTAGGATCAATGAAGTTTGGTGGCCCGGAGCTAATTTTTAGTGGCCCCGGGCCAGCGGGCCTATGCTAATTTCGAGCACTGACTAAGATTATGATTGTAAATGTCCCTTTTCTTCATCTTACAGTCACAGCACAGAACACCTGAAGGATGGAGACAGACAAGACAGATGATCCTGGAGGAGAAGCAGCCCAGCTGGAGGCAACTGTAGAGATGACAACACGAGAGGACAAGCCTGTAGAGGTTCTAACTAACGATCAAATGGGAAAGGAAATGGGGGAAATAGCTGGAACATCTGCTATGGTAGAGATGACAGCACAAGAGGACAATCCTGTAGAGCTAGAGGTTCTTACTAACGACCAAACTGTAAATGAAATGGGGGAAATAGCTGGAACATCTGCTATGGGGACAACAGATGAAGAAAGTACAATTGCCATTGTACAAGAAGAATCTGAAAAGGCACCAGATATGCAAGAAAAGAATAAGGATGAAATGGAATCTGCTCCTTTGGAGGATGGTGAGGTCGGCGATACTCTCGGCATCGAACCAGAGTCGGTCCCCACGCTGAAGACTATTCAGATATTTGAGTTTAGCGGGGATGATCTGGTGCAGAAGGATCACATCGAGTTTCATGAGCTTGGGGGAGGGACCGACGAGGAAGAGGAGTTTGCTTCGCTTAGCGAGAGTGACTTGACGGATGACATGATGGACGAGGAAGCTCCGTATCGCTGCCGTTTCTGCAAGAAGACGTTTGGCATCAAGAGCAACATGATTCGTCACGAGAAGACCCACTCTGGGGAGAAGCCACACGTGTGCATGCACTGCGGCAAGGGGTTTGCACTTCAGTCGTATCTCGTGCAGCATGAGCGGGTGCACCAGACCAGCAAGGACAAACCCTTCATCTGCTACCAGTGTGGCAAGTGCTACAGCGACCGTTGGATGCTGCGGAAACACGAGCAGACTCACGGGGATGTGGACGAGGCTGGCGAGCACAAGTGTCAGTTCTGTGAGCGTACCTTCAAGCGCCTTCGCAACATGAAACGACACGAGCAGATGCACCATGGCGAGACGCCAATGAACATGTACCAGTGCAAGCAGTGCAACAAGGAATTTGGCACGCTCAGTAACTTCAAGCGGCACATGAGCACACACACCGACATCAAACCGTATACCTGTGTGCATTGCAACAAATCCTTCACCCTGTTCCACTACCTCAAGCAGCACTTCCGCACGCACATCGACGAGAAGGACAAAGTGAAGCATATGTGCTCCTTCTGCGGCAAGGTATTCAGCGAGAACTGGTACTTGCGCAAGCATGAGCAGACACACATGGAGAATCCTGAATTCAAGTGCGAACTCTGCAATAAGGTCTTCTCCTGCATCAGTAACTTCAAGCGCCATGCTCGAGTGCACACGGGTGAGAAGCCTTTTGTCTGTCAATACTGCGGCAGGTCCTTCTCGGAGTGTGGGACGATGCGACGTCACGAACGCACCCACACCGGAACCAAGCCCTACGTCTGTCAGTACTGTGGGCGCGGCTTCACCGTCAGCCACGCGATGCGACGCCACGAGCGCACTCACATGGAAGACAAGCCCTTCCGGTGCCACATTTGCGAGCGCACGTATGCTGACAACAGCGCCCTCTTGCGCCATGAGCGCACACACCTTGACGAGAAGAAAGAGACCCAGCTCGCGGCCAACAGTCTCCAGGATGTCAACGATCTGATTCCGGTCACCCAGGTCGTGCGCATTGTCCAGATGTCCAGCAGTCAGGACATCCAGGAGATGGCGGCTGAAGCGGCAGCCCAAGGTGCCCAGTTGGAGCTTCACGTTTCACAGGATGACCCGCAGAAGCCAGAGTACCAGGTCATCGAGCAAGTCTACCAGACAGCAGCGGGCAGCCTTCCTGTCACCGTGCAGACTGTGTACGATTCATCCGGTTTCGCAAATTACATGTCCAGTCACTAAACTTTGTATATATATTCCTATTCTCATAAGACTAATCAAATCAATATTGTTCTTTGATTTAGTGTTGATTTTTTTCAGTTTATGCAATTGAATTTCTCAATTTTTTTCAATATAACATTTGTTTTTAGAATCTGTAATTTTCAGATTGAAGAGTTGAGAAAGCTTTGAGAAAATTAATATGGTTGGCTCTAAATTATAAAAGTTCTTTCATTGCTATACGATTACTTGCTGTTTGCAACTGTAATTCATTACATTTTACTGTTTTTTCAGGGAATTTTTTCTGCATATTGCATTTAATCTGTTTTTTTAAATCTTGGGTAATTAATTTTTTTTTCTTTTTTTTTCACCTTTTAAAATGTGTTGTGTTTTCTGCTCACTTGAAATAATAATCTGGACAAATTAATTTGTAGAAGCATGATTTTGTAAAAAAATAATTACTTTTGTCACTTTTCAGTACAATATTTCAAATGACTGTACTAAAAAGAGCCGCCGAAAATCATAAAAGGCCCCTATAAATTTGCACAATGCTCAATGCAATTTCATTATTTTGGGGTATTATTTTCATGCAGACAAGCTTGAAAAGTAGCACCCGAAATTTTTGTTTTATTTCCCTCCCTGCATTTTTGCTTTAAGTTGCCAGACCACAGCCTACCGTAAAACTCCGTGTATAAGACGCACTTTTTTTCCGTCGGAAAATTTTCAAAGTGGGGGGTGCGTCTTTTTTTTGGGACACCCTGTAGTCATGTTTAATGCATATAACACTGGTCTAGGGCATGACAAGAGCTTGATATAAGGGGGAACATTTATCAAAATATACCTTTTTCCTACATAAATGATAGTGGTTAGCAAAACAAAATGCAAGTTTTTAAGCAGTAACACTGCTACTAATTGAATATTCAGATATTCATGAGTGCAGCACTCATTTAATATTCAATTTTCTAAACAGTGGTTCTACATTTTTCTCAACAAAAAAGTTATTAATGAATTTAGTATTTTGCATATTTAATGAGCATTGCTACCTTATGATTGAATATTCATGAAAAAAAAAATTTATTCTAAAATTTTTTTTTTTTTTTTTTTTTTTTTTTTTTTTTTTTTTTTTTTTTTAGAAAGTTGGGGGTGCGTTTTATACACGAGTGCGACTTATACACGGAGTTTTACGGTATATTTTATCATTCATGATACAGTGGAACCTCTTTATAACAAGGAGGTACCTGATATAGTGTGGCTATTTCACAGATCCTGGTTATATGCATTTGATTAATTTTAAGCCCTGATACAAGAAGATATCTGATATCCGGAGGTGCTCATTATAACAAGGTTCCACTGTACAACCAATAAGTGGTCGAAAAAAGTACTGGCCCACGGCCACCAAAAAGTAGCTTTGTTTTCATTTTTTTTCTTTTTAAATGTTAAATTTTATTTGCCAGAGTTGTCAACAAAATATGACAAGACATTTTAGGCCACCAAAATCAGCATGGTTGGGCCACTTAAATTTGAGAGGCTTTGATTTCACATGCTGACTGGGTTACAAAATTAAAAAGTTAATTTCTAGCATTGAACCCTGCCTGCTACCTTAGTTTACTAATAAGTCTAGATTGATAATAGGGCTAAGTATGAACTTTGCAATACTGTATTGATTTTTTGTATGGTAAGCAAAATCCTTAATTCTTGATATTTGAAGCATTTATTTCAGTTTGTACTTGTTTTATAAGATAATCAGAATGACTACATGTAGTTTGTTTCTATATATTTATTTTTACATTTTCCAGAATGAAATGTTATTGATTTATATTGAATGGTTGAATACATTTGAAATCTATTTTTGTCCTCTTTTCTCCCTTCACATTCTTGTGAAATAAGCATATTGGATTGCATGTAAATAATCTAACCACTGAAAACATATAAAGGCCTGGTCACACAGGACAAGACTAGACCCACGAATGCAGTAGTGCAGTACACATCGGTACAAATCTATGGCAAGCCGTTTAACATTTATTCCTATTTCTTGATATCAAGAATTGAATTATTGATATCAAGAATGCATTTCTTGATATATCAAGAAATCAATTATTGATATCAAATATTCTTCTTGATATATCAAGACATAGGATTAAATGTTAAAACGGCTTGCCATAGATTCGTACCAATGCGTACTGCATTCGTGGGTCTAGTCGTGTCCTATGTGACCAGGCCTTTAGCTTCAAGATAGTACTGTATGCATATTGATACCGAATAATCTTAGTTGGCAACAGTTTGTTTATTTTATGATCTGTCAGTTTTCACAAAATATTGTGTAGCTTTCTTCTAAACTAAACCGAACGCAAAAAGTAACTATCCCCCTAAACAACTGCTCATGATTTCTTAATTGATAACTGTTTCAAGATGTCTTCGTACCACAATATTTTTACAGTTTTGTACATTTTTTTTTGAAAATCAGAGATATTGATTGTTGTATGGCTGAAAAAGCACAGATTAAAGACAAAATGGCCTAATTCAAAAGTCACAAGACATTGTGCATGCCTGTACATTGTTGTGAAACAGCACATGTGACTGAATGCATTGATTATGGTTTTGTGAAACAATGCTGTTTGATATTCCATCCATTTTGATTTTTTTATGGGACATGTGGTTAAATTTGGTAAAATTGTAAAACAGTGCATCTTGAAATTTTCCAATACTCAATAAACTGCAATTACAGTGTTACTTTTGTGAATTTTGAAATGACAATTTTCTCTTTAATGTGTGCTTACTCAACCATGGATTAATGGTTACCTCTTTGTACACATTGTTTTCCTAACTACCAGAGATATTTTGGCTGGACGAAATCTTGAAACGATTCTTGGTTATGAAATTATGAGCAATTGTTTAGGGGGGTAGTTACTTTTTGTGTTCGGGTCTATTTCAATCATAGGGAAACTGACCAGAAACTATGTATTTAAAGAAAATGCGCAAAGTAAATGGGGCCTCATGATTCAAACCAAATTTATTTCACAAATTGATTTCACTTGCCCATCTGAGCAAGACATTCTTTTTGTTGCCTTGTTGAAGTTTAAACATTTAAATTTACTTTAGTACTTGTATTGGAATGCTTGTAACATATTCAAAGTGTGAAATTGTTATCTGCTATTAATAGCATGTTCCATCTTCTATATGAAAAAAGATCATCATTGTCATCAGTATCTGAACATTTTGAGCAAATGGATTTATGCTGTCAGGCAAGTAAATAAAACCCTCACAAAAAGTTACGCAATTCAAGTTAGAGCATATATCTATTTTGTTATGAAACAATCTTACTCGAATTTGATATAATTGACAAGCCTGTTTATTCTCTTTTACATCGATGCCTCATTTGTTTTACATTTATGTAATTATGGAATGTGTAGTAGACCTGAATATGGAGTCATGTCAAAAGCAAAATGTTGCAAAATATGTTATTGTCAGTGTGAATTCTTCATTTGTTTGGAGAATTATGTGCGTTTTGAATGGTCACACAATAATAATGCATTTTGCAACATTTCATCTTGACTTGGCCCCATATTTAGGCATTATAAATGCACATTTCATAATAACATAACTATTAGAAATGGGGTATCGATGTAGTTCTGAGGAATAAACAGGCTTTTCAAATTCATGTAAGATAATATACAGACGAGAGATATATAAACACTCTATCTTGAATTCTTTTTGTGAGGGGTTTGTATGATCCATTTGCCTGTCTGGGCTAGCAAGACAAATGTTCTTTGTAGACCCCTGAATGTAAACGTGTTTATTTTGAGAAAGTATTATTTGTAATAAATTTGGAATATTATTGAAAATGAATGATCTAGACTCAATTTCATATTTAGTTTTTAAGTCTATGACTTGTCATGTTGAGAATGTATTTGACCCAACTTCTTATTTTTGGTTTTACTGTCATGTATTTGGACAATTTCCTGCAAATAATGACTGGCACTATTAACCCTAATAGGGGGGGGGGGGGGCATTTTGGCCCCCCCCCCCTGTAGTTTATTTCGACGTGCATCTAGACCGATTGGAATTTCACGTTCAAACTTCATGACTTTTTTCTCTCAAGTCAACCGTCACAAAAAAAAAAATGCAATTTTTTTTACAGGTTTCTATGTAATTCATATATCAGATGCCATGTAAACTCCAAATCTGTTATAATTGTTACATTGAATTATAATTAAGATTATTTCTTTGTTATTAGTTTAATTCATACACTTCAGAGATAAATTCTTCTAAAAAAAAATAAATAAATAAATTAAACAATAAAATACATAAGAATGAAAACAATGTGGGTAAATCCGGGAATACTAATTTGCATATTTGCATAATTTATGCAAATTAGTGATATATTTTATCACCAGAAAACACATTTAGTATTTTTACAGAAAACCTGTAATTTCTCTTGATTTTAAATGAAAATCCCAATTTCTTATTTTTCTTGACTTGTTTTACGTATGTGCCAATTTTCAAGTCGATCGGTCCATACGTTGCCGAGATTTGAGGGGGGGGGGGGGGGGGGGGGCCAAAAAAAAAATGGCCCCCCCCCCCCCCCCCCTAATGGACTCAAGTGACCAAAATAACCCAATGGGAATAGGGTTAAATTGTCATTGTAGTCTACAAATATTTGGGAGTCATAATTTGCAGGAAGTTGTCCAAATACACGATTATACTCGTTGTATACGACAGTAAAAAAAGAAGAAGTTGGGTTTATTGGATGTAAAATGGTCACATAGTATGTAAATATGAATCATAATAACAAGAGGGCAACTCTTGATTAGATTATGCTAATCTGCTCAAACTTTTGATGTAAGGTTTACAAAATGTTTCCAATTAACCCCCAAAGCTTCTTTAAACTGCATATCAGCCCATGTCATGTGTACTAATGAAGAATTGACACACACAGGCACGCCTACGAACCTACATAGACACAGACTCACTTACACACACACACACACATTTGTAAGTGCTCTCACTCTAACTACGACGATGTATCCTCGTGTTATATGTATTGAATGTATACTCGGCACAAAAAGGAATTTAAACAACAATTTTCTTTTTAATTTATAGCAAAGTCCTCATGAAGTCATGATTCACATTAAAGGGGAAGTTTAGTTTTGGTAAGGCTGAACTTGAGTAACCAAACCTGGACAATAACCTTCAAAACTAATAGTAATAACTCCACTATGCTCGAAAAGTATACAAACTTGCAAAATGACTAAGTAAAAAGCATGTTATCATTCAAAAAGAGCCATTTTGATCACGAGAGGGCGCTTTTTTAAAGGCGTCAGTTTCAACCATTTTCCATAGACAATAATGCATGTGATGTTTTATTACCAGACTGATTTTATAGAGAGAACATCAACAACTACTTAAATAACACTTTCGAAATTTTTTGAGAAAGTGGAAGCATTTTTTGAATTTTTTGAAAAAACCTTTAATTATTTGGGCCCCAAATAATTATAAGATCAGATATATTTATTGATATTTCAGCCGTTTCTGGGTCGATTTGGACCAAATAAAGTTTATTCTGCCATTAAAATTGCATGTTCTCTCAAATTCGACACTCAGTTTTTCATTACCTCACAAAAAAATTGTGATGTGCAGCGCCCTCTCTACCAAAACTAAACTTCCCCTTTAAGATTGTTATTGTTCTTATCTATGGTATTCGATTTCAGTGTCTGAGTATATATATTTCAGTATTTAACATCACTTTCACAATCATATGAAAGATTATGTACAATCTTAGATGGAATGTCTCCTTTATTTGTAGGAGATACAATTAGTACCATACAAAGTAAAAACAAAAAGCAGCGCCCACTGCACTTATTGGTTGATCTAGAACCTAACATTGAAGACCTATATCCATCAGACAATCATCAGACAATCATGGGCAGAAAGAGATACAATCAATTGTAAGTTACAATTAACCGTAAGTCAGAAAATGGTAGCATTATAAATAACTTTCAACCAATCAGATTTGGGTATTTAGAGCACAAGGGCCCCGTTGAAGAAAGAGATGCAATCTATTGTTAAATTGCAATAACAATTGTTAGTCAGATCATGTGACGAAATTTACAAATCTGATTGGCTAAAATGCGCAAGTTTTCTGATTTACAATCAAATGTAACTTACAATCGATTGTATCTCTTTCTGCAACAGGCCCATGATGCCTGTCTAGTAATCAAGTGTTTGTGGGTTCCATTGTTTTACCTACATCAATGAAAGACAAAAATTACACATTTTGTATTCATAAAGTACTTATTAGTAGAGTAAGACATTGTGTACAACATTAACATTAAACCAGCTGCTTGGGAAATATTTAAATTTAGAAAAAATCATTTGCATATTATATAATATAACAATAATAATATAACGTTAAACATTCAAAGAACAGTTTATCTAAGTTCTTGGCAATATTAAACCTGTTAGGCGCATACTAGCCCAAACTGCTCTATCATATAGGGCGCACAGGCTATTAAAGTAACGCCCATTTATACTCCTGGGTAGAGAGAACATCAATGTATATCTGTGCTTAATTATACTTGGTCATCTAGACATTTTGAACCTGTTGGGAGCATACTAGCCCAAGCTGCTCTATTATATAAGAGCGCAAATGAAGTAACACCCGACCAAGTACCCATTTATACTCCTGGGTAGAGAGCAACAATGTGGATTAAAGTGACATATTAACTTCACAAATTTGTCATCATAAAATAATCGATACTTCAATATTCACCATTGGGTAAAGTATTTCTTGCAAATGCCTACCCAATTGAACAGCTAGGCTTTTATACTAGTATCAAAACATTCTTCTAAGTAATCCACGTTAGTTTCAAAACAAATACTTTACTAGTGAATAAGGGGCCATTGATTTTGACATTAGAACTCCATAATTAGGGTGACATTTGTAAAATCAAAACCCATTTCATTCTTCTTCACCATATATACACTAAATAACAAGGTACAAGAGAAATGTGAAAGATCTGAGTGATTTGGGTTAAATTTGACAATGGTTTATGGATCACTTTAAATGCCTTGCTGAAGGACATTAATTAATGCTGGGGCATTGATTGGTTCAAACTTACATAGGTCCCATGATTTCATGTCGAGCTCTTATCTGTTCTTAACACAACACTTCTAGGTACAATCAATACATTTGCCATGATGGATATACATCATGGATTCCACAATGTACTAGCGAGTAGTATCCATTTGTAATTAGTTTGTATAAAAGCATTCTACATACAGCAATAATCGTTAAACTCAATAATAAAGGTTTGAAATTTGCATTATAATATAGATAATCAAAGAAAACTTGACATTAAAATGTAAAAATAATTTTATAAACTGAATATGTACATGTACGAGGTTTCTAAAATGGTATACACTTATAACATATATAGTCGTTTAGTGTAGAGACACTTTCTGCAAGCCAACATTATAAAGCTGCAAGACAATTATTTCATATATTCAGAACAGAAATGAAGTTAACTTTAGAATCAGACTACAATTAGAGCAAATGGGAAGACATTTGAATTATATCAGTCTAGTAGTAGTTGTTAATAAAAATATTCAAATTGCATGAACTGCCAATAAACGACAACAATACTTGCATTATTGGATCCCTCTACACCTTCAAATTTTACCAACTAAAGCTACTTCTAGTAACCTTGCTGTTCATGGAATGTTTTACTGATGCCTGCAATCCGAAGATGGTCCATACACTTAAAAGTAAACTAGAATGGACAAGAAGAAATCACAATATATCAAGTAACATTTGCAGTAATGAATTAATGCAATATAATGTACAGTACATGGAATTATACAAATTTGCCAAAACATAAAAATTGAATATATATTTGATATAAAAAGTACCCTGTACACAGTACCCATCAACAATATAAAATTTTCTATGATAAAAAACATAATTCAACTCTGGGATAGAAATTGTAGGAATGAACATGATTCTGTACAGTATACAATATAAGACATATTGTATAAAATTGAACTAAAACCAAATAAACATTAATAATAAATGAGTTGTTATGAACTGCAAATTATACTCAATTTAATGTACTATAACATGTACGCCAGCTAGGCAAGAAACAAAAAACAAGATATTTCAAAATCAATTAGTGGCCCAAAACAAAGAAAAACATCTATTTAAAAAAAAAGTATTTTGTTGCATATAGATTCCAACCAGTGGAATTTATCTTAATTCTAGTCGTCCTTGGCCAGCGGGTCTGTACTAATTTCAAGCATTAAATATATGATATAAATAAATCATCTTTATTAACTTCAAACGAATAACAAAATATGAAAAACATGACCCAGATCCACTGTCACAAATGAAATGGATAAACCATAGTGACATGAGGCAGGGTAGACAGAACAAAACATGTACATTGTACATCAAAGCAACAGTTATTATATCAGTTACCCGACTGTTTTACTTGACACAAATCTAAAATATTGTTGAGATCCTAACTCTAGGATAGAGAAATTCAACACTACTGATTAGCAAAAACAAATTTAATTGACACCCAGGCAGAAAAAAGGAATACTAGTACTAGAATCGGGTGCGGTTCGTTATTCCGAAGGTTCGTTATTCCGAACACGCAAATTTCGTATACCTGAGGGTTCGTTAATCCGAAAATGAAATAGAGTTCGTTAATCCGAACATTTGTTGCATTATTCCGAAGGTTCGTTATTCTGAAGGTTCATTATTCCGAAGGTTCGTTATTCCGTGGGTTCGTTTTTCCCAAGGTTCGCTATTCCTAAAATGAAATCAGGTTCGTTATTCCGAAGGTTCGTAAGTCTGAAGGTTCGGTTATTCCGAAGGTTCGCTATTCCTAAAATGAAATCGGTTTCGTTAATCAGAAAATGAAATCGGGTTTGTAATACTATAATTTCAGATTGGCGTAGCCACGAGAAGGAAGGGAGGAAGGGGGGAGGGTTTTGCTTAATACAGGCTCTGTATTAAATTAAGTGAAAATAGAACTATAATTTCAGATTAGCATAGCCACGTGGGAAAGAGGATGGGGGGGGGGGGGGGGGCTTGCTTAATCAAATAAAAAGATAAAACAAACTTAAATATTTGATTGGTCTGGCCAATGGAGGGAAAGGGGGAGGGGCATGCTTAATGCAGGCTTCAAATTAAATAAACACAACAAAATTATAGTATTATAACAAACCCGAGTTCATGTTAGTATTATATCTAACCCGATTTCATTTTAAGATTAACGAACCCTATTATATTTTCGGACTAACGAACCTTCGGAATAACTAACCTTCGGAATAACGAACCCGATTTTATTTTCGGATAAACGAACCTTCGGAATAACGAACCCGATTTCATTTTAGGAATAGCGAACCTTTCGGAATAACAAACCCTCGGAATAACGAACCTTTGGTATACCGAACCTTCGGAATAACGAACCTTCGGAATAACAAACCTTCGGAATAACGAACCTTCGGAATAACTGAACCTTCGGAATAACGAACCTTCGGAATAATGACATGTAACCCTAGAATCAATCTCTTCACAGTTGGCTATGAACATTTTATGCTGCGATTCACCACAAAAACAAGCCAAATTTCGCGGGAAATACATATAGTATATTATCCAGACTTATGCGCAGCAGTACAGTCATACACATGCAGTGTATGCACATTTGACTGTATGGTACACTGTATTTCCCGCAAAATTGGCTTGTTTTTGCGGAAAATCGCAGTGTACACACGCAGCAAAAAAAAAACATTTTAAAATCGTGCAGCAGACCGAATAAAGCTCAGACAAATAGCTGGAAACATCAACTTAAAGAGTTCAGACATGAATTGGAGACCACATAATCAGGAGACCACATAATTAGTATTTTATTTCTTGATGCGGGTTGGTAAAGACGGTAAGTGTAACAAACTTTGTTATAAGACTAGGAATATATGTCTTAAAACTTTGTCTTGTCACCCGCTTACCGGCCTGTCTGTAACTCACTTATTGGGGCTAGGTCGTCACAAGGCAGGCATCAATTGTATCCTCTATCTTTAGAATGGCAGACAGTAAAAGACTGCAATTAAATGTAAAAGAGCTAGGCCACTATAAAACCATAGATTTGTCAATCTAACTGCCACTCTGCCCGCCGTGCATAATTAAATGCATTCTGCATAATATCCTTGAATGGTTCTTCAAAATTTGGACCAATTGTCTTGCAGCCAATCCGCTTCTATGCGAAGTCCCGTCTCTGCAAGCACATTGGCCAGTAAACAGTACTGATCTTCAACCGATGCGCTTTGTTCTTTCTTCCATTCTTGAAGCATGGAGTACACGGCATGAATTATGTTCCCATGATTGTTAGCTCTTATGATTTCAAGCCTGTTGTTTATCAGCCCTAGCCTTAGGCCCAGTGGAGTTAGCTTACTTGGTGGCAGCCTTTCAGCGAGTTGATGAAGAAGCAGATCGCTGACATCCGAGGGTCGTGGTGGTCCTGGCAGTACAACCCGTCTTTGACTTTCTACTCGGTCGCACAACACCAATTGATGCCTCGGACTATCGGCCTCTCCCAGATCGCCGACATCTGAGGGTTGTGGCGGTCCCTGCAGTACAACCTGTTCATGACGTTCTACTTGGTCGCACAATACCATTTGATGCCCTGGATTATCAGCCTCTCCCAGATTTATTCTACTGGACTGCCCCCTTTCTCCACCAACGGTTGATTCCCCTTGGTCTCCGCCTTTAGAGCTTGTGTTGGACACTTCCTCGTCGCTCTCGACCTCGAACGTAACCCTTGCCCTGGCACCTGCTACATTGTCTGCTTCTGATGTGTCTCTGCCTGCTGCTTTGTCCAATGCCCTTGCACCTTGGCTCCTATCGGCTGACTCGGCTCTCTGCAATTGAATAGGGTGAATATCAAAAGGTACTTTATAATTACTTAGTTACTAACTCTTTAACAGTGAATATTGAAAGGTACTTTAAGTTTAAATAGTTAATGCTTCTTGTTGTCATTGCTTCATCTTCTCTCATTACAGTTATAATTTGTTCTATTGTCTCCAAACGGACGGGTGTATTACGCACTTGCAAATGTTTTGTGCTTACGGAAATGATATTTTTTACATGGTTAGTCCATGCACCGGAAGTGAGTCGGAAAACTAACAAGTTATGATTATCAAAAATACCCTAAACTATAAAGATTTATCCATATTTTTTTCTTCAAAATAGTAAATCACAGTTCATACCTCAGGATTCAAAGAAGCAAGATCTTGGGAGGAGGTGGGGCCAGATGAAAGGGATGAACGACTTGTACTGGTGCTGGTAGCGGTAGACAGGGCGCTTGAACTCTCTTGAAGTCTTGGACCAGTAGTCAAATATTCCCTCCTCTCCAATGATTCTCTGCTCCTACTTCTATCCCTTCGTGTCTGTCTGCTTCCAATGCTGTAGCTTCTACTTGAAGTTGAACTTCTGTAGGCGTGACTGACCTCTGATGCGAATGATGATGAACTGCTCTCCTCAGCCTCCCGTGTCTCTAGAAGACTTCTTTCAAAAAGAGATGAATTATGAACTTCTTGAAATTGAAAGACACTGGAGGATGTGGTGGGCCTATCAAAGATCCCTTCTCCATGTTGCTCACTCGTACCTGATTGAAAGCTCTTGCTAGAATGAAATTCTTGGACGCTGCTCTGGAGTTGGCTAAATGTTTTCACCCTTGGGAGTTTTGAATGAACGCATGTCTCTATTCGACTCTTTAAGCTCTCAACATCCTGTAAATTGCTGTAATCCACCATTTCCGATGAATGTTTTAGAGCATATATTTCATCTTCCTCTTTGTTGAGACTCTTCCTGACGTTGCAAATGCCTCTCTGTAAGTTTCGCCTCTCTATCTTGATTCGTTCTTTCTGGTGCTTCAGAGTCAGCAATTTTCTTTCACTTGCTTCTTCTATATCAGCAGACATTTGCTGACAGTCCCTCTTCATATCACTGACATCTTTTAGGCGATTTTCCAGGTCACGATACACATGTTTGAAGCCTCCACTCAAACTATATTTATGGTCTTTGTGTACGTCTATAACACATTTCGGACAAACCTTCTCCAGACAGTCCTCACAGAAAAATATGGCAGGAAACTGATTGTGCAGCTTACATTTTTCTCCTGAAAGCGAAACTGTATCCTCTTGATCATCCAGATCTGGTCGATCTAGATTTCTTTGCAACGGCTCCGTCATGACTCTCACACTGCATCTGTTAGGTTAAAGAAAAATGATGAGACAACCAGGTGAAGCTACAATGTACAGTTAATAAATCATTAATAGCAATGTAAGTTGTACAGCTGGTTTGCCGCCCGGGGGGTACTCACATATATTGGGTATACGGGGATGTGCCGCTGGGAAGGGTGACATTTTCAAGAAAGATCCATAGACATGGGTCCCCTCAAAAAAAATCCTTAGACATGGGTCCATTTTTCGCAAAAGGACCCTTAGATGTGGGTATGGGTTTGGAGGTCTCAGCCACACACCCCCGTCCGACTATAATCTGAGCCCCCCCCCCCCCCCCCGGGGTTTGCGCTACTGTACACGTACAGGGGTCTTTCACAAAGATCCTAGAAGTTGAACTTAATTCTAAGTTAGTTAGTTTAATTGAAAAATTGTTGTAAAAGCCCTTTTTCCAGGGCATAAGATGTCAATTCAAAGCATTACATTTCTATTATATAAATTTAATGAAAACCATTTGCCTCTGAATATGTGGCTTAATATTATACTCCGCAAAAAAAGAAACAGGACACTTATTAAGACAAAATATCCCATATCTTTTTAACGATAAAATGTTAAATATTATATATCAAATTAAAGATAAAATGACGACATGCTAATTTTGGAATGCATCTAATTTGCATGTTAAATGAGATAACATTAACAAGCTGAAAATCATATTCCAACTACCTTCTAGTAATGACTTCAAGTCAAGCCAATAATGAGTGAAGAATTATTAAAAGCATTTTAAATATTATTAGATTTGACTTGAAAGGGATAGTTGAGTATTGGTCAAACTTAACTTTTGTAACCAAAACCTGCACCATTACGGTACAAACTAATAGTACTTATAACTCCACCATGCTCGAAAAGTATACAGAATTACAAACGACAAAGTAAAACCCCTGTTATCATTCAAAAAGAGCCACTCAAGAGTCAAATTAACTATAGTGTAGAGAAATAGAGAAAATAGGTTCTCCTATTATGCGCGGTAATAGTTACCGCGGATATTCATGCGCCGTTCGCATCGGCGGCCAACGTGATCATATTTCGTTCAAAATCTGTTCAGAGTCGCGCTAACACATAGAGAGAAGTCGAGGAGGCGCATATAAATCACTAATTTTTAGCGGAATGGAGGGAAAAATCGTCATTTTAATCCACCCGATAGTTGGATCACATATTGGAGAGTGAATCGGTGGTAAGTACCGTATCATATAGTTTTAAGCACAATTAGCGTGCACAAACAATATTCATTTTAAGTCCCGTATTAGGAGGACCTAGAATGCTAGCGCTTCGCGCTATCGTTTTCTAAATCTGATTGCCGGTGACAATAACTTTTATATAATATTTTGAAAGCAAATTTCAACACAATGAGAGCATTTGAATGGGAATTAATTATCATTATTTTGCATGTTTTTTTAAAATGATCTTTCACATGGAATTGAAATCAACCAAATCTGTTACAATTGATTTTTTTTTGTTTTTTTTTTGGGGGGGGGGGGGGGGGGGGGCGGCACTTTGGAAATTACCAATACTCAAGCCTACCTTAAAGGGATCTAGTAACTTTGTTGACATGTGCTAAAAGTGATGAATGGTTGATTAATGTATATTGTTATCTCATATGTCCACAGGGTAATGTGTGAAAATTTCAAGTCAAATGGACATTGTATGGCCTGGCCAAGTAATAAGCAAAAATGCAAAGTGATATTCAGTAACTCACTGCACTCACTTTGTACACGGAAGAAAAACTCGCCCAGAGTTTTTCTTATCTGAATACTTCAATCATACATTTCTTTGTAACGAAAGAGAAATTTGAAAAACCGAAACCTGTCCCATGATTTTATTGTTAATACGATTACAACAAGGTATAATGGAACCACGCTAGAATTAAAATTTTATTTTGAGGATATGGACAATGTTACTAAGTCCCTTTAATTCAGATGTCCCATGCGTGACGATGATTTATGTATTATGCAAATAAATTTTATTACTGCTTATTGGAGATAATTGTTTTTTTCCAAATTATATTAGCTTTGAAATGACATCAAGTTTCACTTGATAATTGGGTGAAGTGAAAATTCACCCCCTTAGGAACAAATACCTTGGACGTGCCCAATATAAAATAACCTTAAAATGAAGAGACATTACCCCCTCTCATTCATTATGTTGATCATACAATAGTCTTCTTTAAACTACATCTCAGTTGAGAGTGCTAAACTGCCCAAATCTAAAATCTTCCAGGTGCTGCGCCCCTAATTGGAACCCCTATTAAAGGTATGGTGACAAGAAAACTGCCTCAAAATTGGGTTTTACTGTATCTAAGTTAGATTTTCATGAAGATTACTAATACAAACATATTTTCCTCGTGGGAAGACCCGGTAAAATAAACCAGAACGTCAATGACGTAGCGCTCATCCGGCATCTCGCAACATCAAATATCGCAAATTTCATGTGGTACACTTTTCAACTGGTCAAAAAATAAAAATGTGATGCCCTGGAAGGGACATAAAAATTAATTAAAAAAAAAATAGAGTGAAAAAAATATAAATTTGACGCCCCAGAAGGGACATGGGAAAAAAAAAAAAAAATATTTTAATAAATAAATTTAAAAAAATAAATTTAAAAAAAATAATAATAAAATTTAAAAAAAATAAAAATAAAAATAAAATAAATAAATAAATAATAAAAATAAATAAATAAATAAATAAATACAAAATTACCATAATTAATTAATGGAGACAAATTTCAAAATTCTGTGTAGAAGTTTAGTGTACCAAAGTTAGCTCTACCAGATAAAGCAAACCAAATCAAAATCGGTCGAAAAATGAAGGAGAAGAAGCATTTTTTGTGATTTTTGGAATAAATTTGCATAAATTACCATAATTAATTAATGGAGAAAAATTTCAAAATTCTGTGTAGAAGTTTAGTGTACCAAAGTTAGCTCTACCAGATAAAGCAAACCAAATCAAAATCGGGCAAGAAATGAGGGAGAAGAAGCATTTTTTGTGATTTCGAATAAATTTGCATAAATTAGCATATATAATGAATTTCACGATTCTGTGTAGAAGTTTTAAATCCCCCTCCTAGCCCTATCTTATGAAACAATCAGAATCAAAATCGGTTGAAAAATAACGAAGAAGAAGCATTTTGAAAACTGTGGACGGACGGACGGACGGACGGACGGACGGAAGGACGGACGGACGGACGGAAGGACGGACGGACGGAAGGACGGACGGACGGAAGGACGGACGGAAGGACGGACGGACGGACGGACGACGGACGCCACGGCATGGCATAAGCTCATCGGGCCCTTCGGGCCGGATGAGCTAAAAAAATCAACTTGTAAATTCACTTTCAGAACCCCGTAAAAAAACTCCCGGGCGAACAAAAAATGACGTCATCTTTGTGACGTCACCTGCAGGCAATCACAGTTTAGCTCGGTCATAGACGTACACGCTGAGTGCAATACTCACGTTGACACAGAGATATTATTTCCATTTGTTCGAATATTTGCAAACATTTATTCAGGTTTATATCATGGACGATATACACTCGATGTGTAGCTGCATCCTGCTACAATTCATTTCTTAGCAATTCTTAAGCATTTTCAGTAAAACCTCAATTTACAAGCAAAAACGAGTTTGTTTTACAAGCAAGTCATAGGCTCTGCATGTAAACAATGCACATTCCTCCGCGTTGCGGTCTGCATGTGATGTCATGAATCGGGTGACACGTGCGCACATTCCCGCTCTGCTATAAATGACTTTTTTTAGGAGCATGGAACGCCGATGCGAAATAAAGCAAAAAAGTTGCATGAAATTTACCTTTTTTTCCCAACTTAAGGATTTCTTTGAAAAAAAGAGTGTGGTATATCAATAAAGGCACATATTTAAAGCTATAAACCTGAATCAAAGCCGGGATTTCCCCCCTCCTTTAAGGCCATCTGGCCAAGACCCTTCTATACACCTAATCAGGATTTCCCGCTATGCCCACTAAAAATGAGCTAACATTCAACATACTATTTGATACGTGGTAACGGTTTTACATATTCACATGCCCCCGGACCCCCCCCCCCCCCCCCCACAGTGAGATTACAAATGTGAGGGCAGTTTCACTTGACCGATTTAGTTCAGGATTCCAGCAGGGTGCTTGCAATGTGCACTTCATAATCAGAAAATTTCTAAACGGCTAACTCAGAAAATACCCGTTGACTTTTAAATTTAGTTGTCCTGTTGGTTAAAAACTATTTGCCCCCTACTCCCCCCCTCCCCCAACCCGTCATAAAATCCTGGACACACTACTGTAATAGGTCAGTCGAATACTCTCTCGCCGATGATGGTCGAAATGATGTTTAATTCTGTCATTAAAATATTATGCTCTTTCAAATTTTACACTCCGCGCAGTTTTTCATAATCTCACAAAAAATTATTATGTGTAGCGCCCATCTATACCAAAACTCAACTATCTCTTTAATAAAGGATAAACATACAAACAGACTTTAAAACTGCATTATGATTTTAAATTGATTTCATTTGCTGTTTACAATTCCAGTCACATTGTTCATGATAAGAAATTACAGTGAATTTTCTTAGCTAACAACATTGCTAACAATAACACATTGCAACTACAAGTCATCCCCAATAAAGTAGAACAAAAATAAAAAGCAGTGTCAGTGTCACAGGATAAAATTGGGGGACAGTGAACGTGCCCCCCAAATATGAATTAAGCCTTTAACTGCAAATTTCACGCATTCCTTTCTCGCATTCCTAAAAAGGCTAAAAACCTGTCGGGCAAGTCCAAGATAACGTGCGTGTTACGTATGACTTGGTGGTGGTAGTTATTCCTCCAAAAGATTCCTAGTGGAATTTAAACTGGAGGTTGTGGTGGCAGAGGGTGGATGTAAAGGAAATTGAAGAAGAAGTGCTGTCTTAAACTTTGCTGAATCAGTCAGAGATACTAATGTTGAATCAAGGTTGTTCCATGCTCTGGTTGTGCGTGGAAAAAATGAGTTTTTATACACGTCTAATCTGGTTGATGGTATTTCAAACAGACTTGAATGCCCGCGTCTGCTTCTATCTGGCTTAGGTTTAATGTGGGTTTGGGCATCTATGTCTAGCTGGCCATGTAACATCTGATGAAAACAGCTTAGGCGGTGAGCTTCACGTCTGTCTTGGAGAGAGTTCCACTTAACCCGTTGAGGACTGGTCCCGAAATATTTCGGGCTTGAGTCTATGGAGAATGCGTGTTATACCAAAATCAATTCGTCCTCAACGGGTTAAGAGAATTTAGAAGGTGGGTGACGCTTGCTTCTCTCTGATATGTGCTTGTGACAAAACGGGCTGCCTGTCTTTGGACTCGTTCGATAGAAGAAATGTTCTTAGCTGTGTATGGGACATTTCAGAGACTTTCACTCCAAAAAAAATAATGTAGAGGGACTTTGATTTTATTCTTTTACCATCTCCATTACTGGTATAGATCTATAAGAAGAATAACCTTGGTAAAGATGGTGACCTTTGACCTTTGCAATAATATTTTATGATATATAATGTATGGCGTTACGTATGGGACCAAAAGAAATGAGGTTTTTTATAAATAATTTTTAAGTTGAAAACTCTGTGAAAGTAATTTAGAGGACAGTTACGTATGGGACATTTTGTCAATATTTAAGGCAAATTGAGGGCATTTGGTAAAAATAATGAGTTGCCATGGTGATCAGAAATGGTTATGTCACCCCTTAAAACCCTATAAAAGAGGTATCACTCATTAATTTAGTGTTCCTAGATCAGAATTTATACAATTTTACAGGAATTTGGGAATATAATATGCAAATTATGTAAATTAGGTAAATTAGGTAAATAAGTTACACAAAATTACAAATGACGTAGTAAAGATCATGTTATCATTCAAAAAGAGCCGTTAAAACGTAAGAGGGCACTCTCTAAACACTCATCGGTTTCAACCATTTTGAATAAAATATTGTGCATGTGATGTTTTGTTGAAATAGTGATTAGATAGAGAAATAACCAACAACTATTTAAATACCTATTTTGTAACTTTTTGAAAAGAGGAAGCATTTTATTGAATATTTAACGGCTGGTTCAAAATTCTCTAATAAACCCGGGGGCCCCAGCTTTATTACAAATTGTTATATTTATGGATATTTCAGCCGTCTCTGAACCGATTTTGATCAAACAAAGATGATTTTATTATTTAAATATTATGCTCTTTCAAATTTTACACTCAGTTTTTCATTACCTCACAAAAAAAAAAAGTAGTCTAGCGCCCTCTCTACCAAAACTCAACTATCCCTTTAAAATCATATATGCTTTGAATAATGTTTTTGGAGTCAAAGTAAGTTAAGAAATCTTAAATATGTAGGACATGATTAAATCAAATTAGTACATTTTGTGGGTTTGTAAGCCACTGTTTAACAGTAATATTCATGAACTAGCTGTACCCGCGGAAATCCGCGGGTTTTTGTGAGAGAAAGGCGATGATGACATAACGATACTTTAAATCTTTACTATTCCCAGAGTCATAATTTAAATAGTATAAGACAAAATAAACACGGGCGACTCAATCCCGCTCCACAACCCGTCGTTGGACGGAGCCCCGACGCATTAGGGTCCCGTCCAACGATATCGGGCCAATGTATAACAAAATCATAATGGTTTAGTACCCATGGAAAGTTATTCAATTATCCCCCATATTTTATAGAGTCCATAATTTGTTCTGCTTGTATTAAATTAGATACAGTACACTATGTTCGTGTACTTGCTAATATACAGTAGCTTCGCCGTTAACCCCCCCCCCCCCCCCCCCCCCCCCGCGACTCCAATTGCCTGCATGACACATAACCCGTCGTGTCCCATGAACGTTTCATAATTATCCAATCTAAGTTCTCCGGCGTATACATTTTGTCATATTCTTGTGAAACCCGATGATATATTCCGTTGAAGCAAGGATATGGGAGTTCCATGGTTGAAGGGAATAGTAGCCGTCAATACATGCATTGCATAATAAATGAGCAGATACCCCCCACCCCCAGGCGTCTTCTCTTCGCGGATGGCATAATACAATCATCTTACCGCAAGATGTCGAGTTTGTATAAAACTCCCCTGCTCCACCATTGTCCACCCCGCTTTTTTCACTTCAATGCACTTTGCACGCCCGGTCAGCTGTGTACAAAGCATGTGAGCTCGCGGACTTAATACATCTTACCATAAGCTGGCGCAATTATAGTATCGTGTACGGTAGGGCGAATATATAGTGATCAGAGACGATGGTCAGCAGGTCAGTGAGCTATGCAAATAACTTACGGTTTGGTGGGGTAATTAGATGACTGCGCGACGTGTATACACGGCTGTACAGTTATTGCGCGTTGTATAACCGCAGCTAAATTGAAGTTGTCGCATTTTGTCGTTGATGCACTTACAAACACGATGCCAATCGGCAATAGCGATCATTACCATACCATCCGCCTTATTGTCCTCCGCAAAACGTATATCCTTCGATCGCGACGGTCGGGAAGTCGCCGAATCCTCGGGGTGAGGATATCTCGAGTGGGAACCATTTCGGGGGGTTGAAGCTTACCGTATTAATATAATAGATATGCAAATTAGGGGCAGCCATCTTGGATTTCAGGGCTTTGCTCAAGTGATACATGCGAATGGGGAGCAGAAATGGCTTAAAGGGATAGTTGAGTTCTGGTAAGGAGAGTACAGTTTTAGTGAAACTGAATTTTAGTAACCAAAACCTGCATCATTACATTACAAACTAATAGTTATAACTAGAAAGGAACACAAAATTACAAATGACGTAGTAAAGATCATGTATCATTAAAAAAGAGCCGTTAAAATGTAAGAGGGCGCTCTCTAAACACTCGTCGGTTTCAACCATTTTGAATAAAATATTGTGCATGTGATGCTTTGTTGAAATAGTGATTAGATAGAGAAATAACCAACAACTATTTAAATACCTATTTTGTAACTTTTTTGAAAAGAGGAAGCATTTTTTTGAATTTTTAACGGCTGGTTCAAAATTCTCTAATAAACCCGGGGCCCCGGGTTTATTACAAATTGTTATATTTATGGATATTTCAGCCGTTTCTGAACCGATTTTGATCAAACAAAGATGATTTTATTGTTTAAATATTATGCTCTTTCAAATTTTAAACTCAGTTTTTCATTACCTCACAAACCAATTAAGTAGTCTAGCGCCCTCTCTACCAAAACTCAACTTTCCCTTTAATTTGCCCCAAATACCTTAAATGAAATGTTGGAAAATTTTACACTACATTCCTGAGACATCTTGCTCTAATTCATGAATATGCAAATTAGCTAATTATCTTTCAAAATGGCTGCCGAGCATAAATTATTGTTTTGGTCATGTGTCATGACCTCGCCTCCAAATAGGGTGGCGCCGTTACATTTTGAGTTTTTTTGCTACCATTTTCTTAATTTTTTTCAAAACCTGAAAACCTTTAACAAATTTGGTATCATTTTAAAGAGCTTTCAGAATGCTATCTATCTGCAAAGTTTGAAAGGTATACCTCTTCCCAAAGTGGAGATACAGCTATTTGAAGGTTGGAGCAAGAGGGTGGCGCAGGAAGCGGCGCCCCTGTACAAAGTCTATGGGGAAAATGCCTCTCAAAGTGCAATTTTTCTTAAAACGTTAATAACTTTGACAAAAGTAGATGTATAGCAACAATGTTGGTATCAAATGAAAGCTAAAACATTGAACTTTAATGTCAAATGATTGAAAAGTGTTTTTGCAAATTTGTATTAAATCAACACAAACATAGAAAATTGGGGGTTTCCTGTACAGGCTCCATGGGGGCACAATCTTGACAAGTACATTTGCTTGGTAAAAACGTTAATATCTTCAAAAAGAAAAGGTTTAAGACTACAAATTTGGTATCAAATTAAAGCTTACTTATCAAACTGTATTATGGCTCATCATATTCAGGCATTACTCTATATTCCATTCATCTAGTGACTCCTACTTAGTGAAAATTATTGATTATTTCAACACCAAAAATTCATTAAGTATGAATGAAAAAATCTCCCACAAAATAATAATTTACCCCATACAATTTAATATTGCTGTAAGGGTCTAAGTCTGCTTTGCATGAAAACATTATCATTTCTTGTCTAGAGCTGCTTTAGAAAAAGTTATCAGGAAAATATTGACCTCTAAAACTGTAAACAAAATGTCATGTTTAGGTTAATATGAACAATTAACTGTACACCTAGTGTTATTTCTGAGTGCATATTTGGGTTCCTTGGGAAATTTCCTTTCAGAAAATGTATACCTAGTTTTGATAAGGTCTTCCTCAGAAAATATTTGCTCTTAACTGTTACATTGTCCTGCAGAAGCCCAAAATGGCATGTACGCAAAAGGAGGCGACCTCACGACGCATGACCTTTTACTTAAATGGCTTCACTTCTAAAAAAAGTTTATGGACCTAATTACTTTCTCTATATCATTTAACATTGATATATCATGACAATATCACTCCAAAATAAATATTTGCCTATGGGTCATTCCATGTCAAATCACCCAAAAAAAGTGAAAATTTTCATCGCACCCCCTTCAAATTTGCTGATATTTGGTATGTATGATATTTCAACCTTGAAAAGCGCAAATATTTAAGTTTTAGCCCAATCCGCCCAACGGTTTTGGCGCTATGGGGGAGTTTTGTAAGAAATGGGCGTTGGCACCATTTTTCAAATGGCAATTGTCCATTAACCGTTGGGTCAATTTATGTTGTGATGGTGTCATTGGACTGGGGATGTTATATGCAATCCATTTATGCCACTTGTTTTCATGCATGAGCGAGTTTGGATACGATAACCTTTGACCTTAGTCTTTGACCTTCCGTTTTACCTCGTGGATCAAATAATTTTGAGAATTTGTTTGGCTTAAATGTTGTCTTGATATAATTTCTACAACATATGAAAGAATTGGAGATATATTATTTCTTGTTTTTTCTACAGCCTTGTTTTAAGTTTGCAAATTTCATGTAAAATTGAATTATTTATGACCTACACCCATGTCCAAGAATTCTATAGGGGTGTATTATGTATGAAAAAGACCTATTCAAAGTCATGATTAGATCCTATTCACACCCTGGCTTACCACTGTTAAATAGACCTGCTAATCCCCATACAATAGAAATCCAGACAAATGGCATCTATTGATGTTCCAATGATACCACATGTTTCCAACCTGACAAGGGCCCTGTTTCAGAAAGAGATAAAATCCATTGTGAGCCAGATCAAATGTAGAAAATGTCTCTCTCAGCAACAGGGCCTAGGTGTAGATCTTTTCTTGAATACAATCTTTCAAGTTCAAGTTAAAAATGCAAACTTGTACGTATCAATCATGAAAGCAAATATCTACAGGTATCCCTTTTCAATGAATTTCATGTTTCTATGGTCATGTGTCATGAACTCGCCTCCCAAATAGGGTGGCACCGTTACATTTTGGGATTTTTTGCAAACATTTTCTTAATTTTTGTCAAAACTACAAAACCTGTCCTAACAAATTTGGTATCATTTTAAAGAACTACCAGAATGCTATCTGTATGCAAAGTTTCAAAGGTATACCTCTTTCCAAAATGGAGATACAGCTATTTGAAGGTTGGAGCAAGAGGGTGGCACAGGAAGCGGCGCCGCAGGAAGCGGCGCCCGTGTACAAAGTCTATGGGGAAATGCCTCTCAAAGTGCAATTTTTCCTAAAACGTCAATAACTTTGTGAAAACTGGATGTATAGCAAAAATGTTGGTATCAAATGAAAGCTAAAACATTGAACTTCAATGTCAAATGATTGAAAAGTGTCTTTGCCAAATCAAATTTTTATTAAATCAACACAAAGAAAATTGGGGGTTTCCTGTACAGACTCAATGGGGGCACAATCTTGACTGATACATTTGATGAATTCTTGGTAAAAACGTTAATATCTTTAAAAATAGAAGGTTTCAGAAAACAAATTTGGTATCAAATGAAAGCTTATTATCAAACTGTATTATGGCTCATCATATTTAGGCTTTACTCTATATTCCATTCATCTAGTGACTCCTACTTACTGAAAATTAATGATTATTAAAAAAATAATAATAATAAAGTATGAATGAAAAAAATCTCTTGTAAAATAATAATTTACCCCATACAATATTATATTGCTGTAAAGGTCTAAGTCTGCTCTGCAAGAAAACATAATTTCTTGTCTAGAGCTACTTTAGAAAAAGTTATCAGGAAATTATTGACCTCTAAAACTGTAAACCAAATTTCATGTTTTGGTTAATATGAATAATTACCTGTACACCCAGTGTTAATTCTGAGTGCATATTTGGGTTACTTGGAAAATTTTCTTTCAGAAAATGTATAGTTTTGATAGGGTAGGGGGTCTTCCTCAGAAAATATTTGCTCTCAACTGTAACATTGTCCCGCAGAAGCCCACAATGGCATGTAACGCAAAAGGAGGCGACCTCACGACGCATGACCCTATGCACCATAAATTGCAAAAATGCAATAATATATGCAATAGTTACATGATTTGCAATCTGTAAAAATTCAAACACAAAAAGTAACTACCCCCTAGACAACTGCTCATAATTTCATAACCAATAATTGTTTCAAGATGTCATCTTACTACAATATTTCTACAGTGTTTTGTACTTTTTGTGTGGAAATGAGAGATGGCTGAATGAGCACAGCTAGATTAAAGACAAGTGACCAAATGTCAAAAGTCACAAGAACTTGCACATGCCTGTCCATTTTGTGTGAAACAGCACATACTTATGCATTATTGATGGCTTGTGAAACAATGCTGTTTGATTTTCACACAAAACAACTGTAGAAATATTGTGGTAAAATGACATCTTGAAACAATTATTGGTTATGTAATTATGAGCAGTTGTCAAGGGGGTAGTTACTTTTTGTGTTTGATTAGTTGGAAAGAATCGGGTTTGGATTTTTACAGATTGCAAATCATACATGTAACTTAATTGCATAAAATGTTGCATTGAAACATGAAATTCATTGAAAAGGGATACCTGTAGATATTTGCTTTCATGATTGATGTACAAGTTTGCATTTTGAACTTGAACTTGAAAGATTGTATTCAAGAAAAGATCTACACCTACGCCCTGTTGCAGAGAGAGACACTTTCTGCATTTCAACCAATCAGATGTGTGCATTAAGAACATTTGATCTGGCTCACAGTTGATTTTATCTCTTTCTGAAACAGGGCCCTTGTCATTGGAACATCAATAGATGCCATTTGTCTGGATTTCTATTGTATTGGGATTAGCAGGTCTATTTAACTGTATCGCACAATCAACTTACGGAATTCAAAACTTCAACTCATGTTGAAAACATGTCATCAGTAAATCAAGATGAAATTTCAACAGCTAGGTTGACATTACCGTGGACTTGCCCTGTCCTAAACACAGATTCTCAATTTTGATCAAATTTTAGGATGCGTGTAGGCCTACGTATTTATTTTATATTTATCATTTAAATCATCTTCAATGACATATAAATGCCACTCGTTTATGTGAAATTTTGCATCACAATTAAGTAGTGCTGTAACTGACCTTGATGATCGGATCGTGTGATCGGATCGGCAAAATTTTATTGATCTTCGAAATCGGATCGATCATCGGGATCGGATGATCGGCTATTAAAAATTAAAAAAAAAAAAAAAAAAAAAAAAAAAAAAAAAAATAATTGTTTTTTTTTTCTTTGGAAAATGATCCCCAAAAAACACAATTTGGGAATATAAATGAATACCAAAGCAACATATATCCATATTAATAAGCCCAAGGTAATCTTGTACGGGTATGCTTTCATTTCAAACTGATTACCTCTTCTTTTACAAAATTACTCACGCCGATTTTGAGCTTAGTCCCATGTGATTAATTTGGCGTAACCTTTCAGAAACACATGGGACTAAGCTCAAAATCGGCGCGAATAATTTTGTAAAAGGAGAGGTAATCAGTTTTAAATGAAAGCATACCCATACAAGATTACCTTGGGCTTATTAATATGGATATATGTTGCTTTGGTATTCATTTATATTCCAAAAATATGTTTTTTGGGATCATTTTCCAAAGAAAAAAAAACGGTTTTTTTTTTTTTTTTTTTTTTTTTTTTTTGCCGATCCGATCTTCCGATTTTTTCTGCATGATCGGAAATCGGCAAAAACGGTCCGATCATGTATGATCGGATCGTGATCGGCATGCCGATCCGATGATCGGTTACAGCACTAGAATTAAGGCCGAGTCATGTCGGATATTTTCAGAACCGGGTACCGATAAACTGTAACCGGTCGGTAACCGGTATTAGTGCTGTAACTGACCTTGATGATCGGATCGTTTGATCGGATCAGCAAAATTTTATCGATCTTCGAAATCGGATCGATGATCGGGATCGGATGATCGGCTATAAAAAAAAAAAAAAAAAAATCTTTTTTTTTTTTCTTTGGAAAATGATCCCCAAAAAAACACAATTTGGGAATATAAATGAATACCAAAGCAACATATATCCATATTAATAAGCCCAAGGTAATCTTGTACGGGTATGCTTTCATTTCAAACTGATTACCTCTTCTTTTACAAAATTACTCACGCCGATTTTGAGCTTAGTCCCATGTGATTAAGTTGGCGTAACCTTTCAGAAACACATGGGACTAAGCTCAAAATCGGCGCGAATAATTTTGTAAAAGGAGAGGTAATCAGTTTTAAATGAAAGCATACCCATACAAGATTACCTTGGGCTTATTAATATGGATATATGTTGTTTTTGTATTCATTTATATTCCCAAAATGTTTTTTGGGATCATTTTCCAAAGAAAAAAAAACGGATTTTTTTTTTTTTTTTGCCGATCCGATCTTCCGATTTTTTCTGCATGATCGGAAATCGGCAAAAACCGTCCGATCATGTATGATCGGATCGTGATCGGCATGCCGATCCGATGATCGGTTACAGCACTAACCGGTATCCCGATAAATTTTTGCAGTCGAAACTCGGACCGGTAAAATCATGCAATCGTGCAAGCAACCGCAAAAATGCACCGTTTGGGGGCCGGGGGGGGGGGGGGGGGGGGGGGATACTCACGTATATTGGGTATATACAGGGATGTGCCGCTGGGAAGGTGACTTTTTCAAGAAAGATCCTTAGACATGGGTCCCTTTTTTCATATTTCCCCTCTTTTATACGGGATTTTGGGATTTGCCGATGTGAAATTGCAAAAATTTTCAAGCTCGCTACACTCGCTAATAAAACCACAAAATTTGCGGGAAATACACAGCAAACATGCGGCGCCGGCGAAAAAATCCTTAGACATGGGTCCATTTTCCCCAAATATCCTTAGACATGGGTACCTAGATTTACAGCAAAAGGACCCTTAGATATGGGTATGGGTTTGGAGGTCTCAGCGGCACACCCCCGTCCGACTATAATCTGAGTACCCCCCCCCCCCCCCCCCACCCCCCCACCCAGGGTTTGGGGCTTATATTGCTCTTTTTATTTGCAAATAACATTACAAATATTGACGCTTTTATGGATTTACATATATCAATCTTTACAGGAAAATAGTTAAGACTATCCAGAATTAACTCACGTTTTGCAAGAAAAGTATTTTTTCCGAAGTAAATTGGACCTAGAAATCGATCGTTTGTTCAGCATCGGCGCCAAGCTGAAACAAGCCGCTAAAATTGAAGGTTGAAGTTAGCAGCAAGTTTTTCGGGTCCCGATATCACGAGAAGATCGCGAGTGCATGCTATATGATATGCTAGCTAACTTCAGTTCCCCGGCGCAGCTCGCACGCTAACTTAAGTCGGCCAGCTAGCGCCGCTGCGATGATCGAAATTTCCAGATAATTTGCACAATTTTTTTCATTGTTTCAGGGCTCATTTTAAGTAACGAACCAATAATTTCTTGAAAATAACCACTCTTAAAGTAAATGATATCGATTGCCCCATTTTGCTGCATCCTGTCTGGACCACATTAATTAGCGAAGCCGGAGGGGGGGGGGGGGGGGGGGGGGCCCGGGGGGGCACTCATGTATAATGTAAGACGGGTATGTGCCGCTTAAAAGAACCCCGTTTTCACACCCGATTGCCGCTCTAAAGGTACCCGATTTTCAAAAATTGCCGCTCCATAGACCCCCGGAATGACTTGGCTAGGTAGTTAAGTAGCCTCAAGTCCATTATTCTTCTTCTAGTCAGCTCCTTACCACCATTTGAGGGTTTCTGTAGGTCTTTGGTAGCTCCAAGTTCATGTATTTTGCCCGTATTTGGTAGTTTTAGACTTCTCCTTAGTCCCTTTAACTCGAGTTTCAGGGTTTTTGTAGCTCCAAAGACCCTATATTTTGTGCTTGTAGTCAGCTCTTAAGACCCCATTTCGGATTTCCGTGCGGCACACCCCCATCAAAAAATAATTCGAGTGCCCCCCCCGAATTTATGATCTAATGTGCACAATAAGTGTGCTTAAAATTATACATATGATACGGTACTTACCACCGATATGTGATGCAACTATGGGGTGGATCAAAATGAGTGATTTATGCACCTCCTCGACTTCTATCTGTGTTGTATCGCGACTTCTGAACGATCGATGATCGCGCGAACGGTCTCCATTCAAGTACCGCGCCCGCCGAATATAGACGGCAGATCTGACTCGCGCGTTTAGTGGTCGTACGGTAATCGATCGTTCAGAAGTCGCGATACAACACAGATAGAAGTCGATGATGTGCATAAATCACTCATTTTGATGCGGAATGGAGCGAAAAATCATCATTCTGATCCACCCCATAGTTGCATCACATATGATATGTATCATCTAATCGGTGGTAAGTACCGTATCATATGTATAATTTTAAGCACACTTATTGTGCACATTAGATCATAAATTCGGGGGCACTATCAGCCCGACCTTCACTGAGTTATGATTTACATTGCTTCCATCATGGACTTGTGTGTTGGGCAAGTACACATTCTGTTTGGGCTAGTAAGATGAAATAATTTAATAGTTTAATACATGATTTTTATTATCGGAGGCTGAAAAATCATAAAAATCGCTCTTACATTGTAGGTTTTAAAAATCAAAAAAAATCATAACAAAAATAATAAAAACCATTAATTACAAAATCATAAACAAAGAATAAAATAAAATTATTTTTTTTGGAACTTGTTTAAATCTAGGCTACAGATAAAAAATTATTGAATCGCAAACGTATTCAATACATTAATTTTAAAAAATAAAATAAAATCTGATTGATTTAAATTAAATAAATTGATTTTTTATAACAATTTTTTTTATTGTATATAAACAAAAAATTCAAGATTTTTTCCCAACCCTGCTTGAAACACACGTTTTAATTTTTATATGCCAAATTTTACATTTTTTTTTGGTAAAAAAATTAATAAAAAATTGCTGAAAATGATCTTAAACACCCATAATGGCATAATATGGGATAACAATGCAGCATTCTGACTTTCTGTTAACGTTAACCCCTTGTCTTGTAGTTAGGGGTGGGATAACTTACCTAGTAATTCTGATGAAAACAAAGCTCAGCCTCACCCTCAGCCATGGTAAATAAATGCGTGCAACAAGGATACATCTCTCCGATAATGTTTTTACAAATTGATTGGGCTAAATTAAAAGCTATAAAGTAATAGCCCGGTCACATATCAACGGATTGCGCAAACGGATGTCAAACGGAGAGCTAAATTTTCCATCCGTTCTAGGGCTAGGCTATACGTTTCGTGTCCGTTCCTTGTCCGGTGATGTACGTTGTTCTATCTTTTGTACATGAAGTAATGGAGACAACTTTCATCACCAGATAATTTAATTTCGAAAATTGTCTATTCGTTGGGCATACGTTTCCGATATCCGTTGATATCTGACCCGGCCATAGCCAGGGCATAGGCATAAGCTCGGTATTCTCCCTTAGTTTCAGTTTCAAAATCAGCTAGTACATACACATGGTTGGCTGGCACTGTGAGGAGCCCCTGATGAGATGGAATCTTTGATCGATAATTTTAAAGCAATCATCATCATGCTACTACAGTAACAAGCCTACGGAAGGCCAGGGCTAGGCTGCATCGGATGTAGGTTGAATTGAAGATAATGTCGATGTCCTGTCTTTGGTTTTGCCATTGTTACCTTGGTTTTCAGGTCTGAATGATAGCTGACTTTTGGTAATTTTAGTCTTTCTACTGGAAGCGCGCGGAGAGCTCTCTCAGAGTGAATTGATGCGATGGTGACGACGCGACTGCTTGGACTGAAGTTTAACTGTCTATACTAGTCTCGGCCTGATCTCCTGGGCTTATATATGTACGTCTCGCGCGCGCGCACCTCACCGTTCCTTATTCTATCTGGGCTTTTCGCAAGCAAGACCAGATTGTTCGTACAAACTACGTGTCGTGTGCAAAAATCACCAATTTCCTGTAGTACTAGTAACAGCGGTCCCTCCGTTGTTGAACTATCACCGACGTACCGTACCGTCTCTGGTAGACGAATTTTCGAACTAGGTACTGGTAGACAGTAGGATCGCACAGCGTGTTATAATGAGGCCAACGAACGTTGAGGGCGTATACACTTGCGTGTTGCCTCGAGGAAGGTGAACCAGAGGTCAACTCGAATTATTTTTTGTGACCACTTGAAGGGCGCCCGGGTTGGCAGTACACATTTTCCGTAGATTGTAGATTTGATACACAAACCAGAAGTCCGATTTTGTACAGATTGACACTAAATATATAATTTTTGTTTGACATTTCATCAATATGTGAAATGTAACCAAAATCGGTCATTCCATTTATTTTTTTAATAAAAGAAGTTACACCGGCATTCCAAAGTTATTACACATATTTGGCAGTCCAATATTAACTTTGTGTACAAAGCACATTGACTGATCTTGAGCCTTGCTTGCGATATATAGCAGACGACAACAATACAGAACGGCGGAGGCCAACTTTCACAAATAGTAAGTCGATTTTTATTTTTAAATGCTGTAATACCATAATTTATAGATTGTGTCTAAAAGATAATTAACCATACTGCCGTTAGTGTATTCTTGTCATCATGTCGATCGTTTGATTGAAATAATATCATAATTGTAAGCGTGAAACTGAAATAAAAATATGGAAGTGGAAGTGGAACTTGGGCGCGGCTGAAATAGATCGACAAATATTTTGTTTGTGTGGCATCTTTTTACATTTAATTCAGTCTCTTACTGCCGGTCATTCTAACTGAAATAACCAGTAAAATAGGCCATGAAAACGATTCGTTTTGTCGATTTAAGACTGGACATGAATACTGGATAGCAACCAAGTACTGAACCCGTACTGAACTTCTGAAGTAGGTAACTTCGCCGGCTTTGCCTTTGCCTTGGTCATGTCGGCAGGCGAAGCTCTCATCCTCGGCTTCTCTGGCCGGCTCGACTCGGCCTTAAAACGATGGTTTGCTATCTACCTTAGATTGACCCAGCAGCCTTCCCTTCACTCGATGCATTCAGAGCAGCAGCAGTGAGGGCCGCCTGCATCTAAACGCCCACCCCCCCCCCCCCCCCCCCCCCCACGTTGTTTGTGTTTTATTGTGCTGTCGCGTCTCTGTTTTTGTTTTTGTTTTGTTTATTTTGTTTGCGTTCACTGTACTATACTGTATGTGCACCACACGCAGTGCGTAATCTTCAGTCATGAAGTCTGCACTACCAAGGAAGAAGAAGAAGAAGAAGCCAAGAACCGGAATTATGTTTAATCACAATACTAGAGAGATTAGATGTTCTACTAGTACTCTAGTAATATTAGTACTACAACAAGTACTAGCATCTCTCTCACTCTCAGTGATTCATTATGACATTAATCATGGACAAATTGATTGTTATTGTGGTCCTGAGTCCTAACTAAGACAGTCCTGCCTAGTTAATTTAGAAGTTACATTTTAATTTTAGTAAACAAAATAAAAATAGATTCCAAGAGTGAGACTGAGCCTGGTCCTGGGTAATTGTTTTCTTCCAATCACTGCAATGGCATTCAAATTGTGCTACAGTACAAGCTATACCAGCTCTTATTACTTAGCTCTTACTCTGATGTGTCTTGAGTCACCATACCAGGACCAGGACCAGTAAAGCATTATTCCATTAATTCACATTTTTATCTGGTGCTCCTTCTTAAACCCCTGACACTGTTTGCACGTTTAGGATGTATCGTTTGTAGCCCATTCTAAATCATTGATTGATGACAATACAAAATGATGGACCAAGAAATGTCTAATTATAAATTGCTTTTCAAGGATTTCTTTTTACGTTTACTCAATAACTGGCTCTTGACTGAAAAGTAAATGTAGTACTAAACATCAGTTTAAACCCTAACAGTCAATAAATAAATTTTGCATTTTCCGCCCATGATTTTGTAACTGAGACTTTACAGGAGCTCGTTTGTAACTTAACTGTTTTCAGGAGCTAATTACTAATTTGCATTCTCTGAACAGATGTTTTTTTTGTTTTTTAACTATTTCGGTCCTGTATTTTCACCACACATCAAGCTGGTGTTCTCAACAATATATTTGAACATGTTAGTGAAATTAAGTGAATATTTTTTCTTATGAATGTTATATTTTCTTTCATCTCATAGCAATTTTTTTTGGATGTGGTTCAACAAGGACTGGCGACTGATGATAGTCTGGTGTTACCAGGTGGTACTTCAGGATTACTTATCTGCCGGTTCTCTACTCGCTATGCACAGCTAATCAGCTATCCACAGGTATTCTTTGTACTATATTTAATCATCCCACTCATTTATGTGCAGGATTCTTCTTTTTTTCAGAGGTTAGCTTTTTTCCCGTGATTTATAATTAAGTATTAATTTGGACAAGACGAATAATGAAAATGCCATTCAAGTTTTATTTTTTATATATGATAAATTCATTATTGGTATTATACAACCTAAATATCTCAGAGATCAACTTCTTAGTGAATGTATTTATTGGTTTGTGGCAATGAATGATTAAAGGTATCTAAATATATCAAACACATATCTTCATTGTGTTCAATATCATTTGTCACCTTTCTATTCAATTTATTTGCATGTTTTGGTAATTTTTGTTGATAACTTTGATTACTCTACATGCTTTTTGAGGACAAGACAATTCAATTGAAAGTTTATAGTATAGTATTAACTCATTCAGGACTGTTCCCAAAAATACTCCAGCTGGTGTTTATGAAGAATATGTTTTACCAAATTCAACTGTCTTTAAATGGGCTGAAAGTGCAATAGCTATAGTCTAACACGCTTTCTCTGTTTGTGTTTGCATTCTTTAATTACAGATCTTGGACTATAGGAGCATGACAGATCACCATGGATGTTACGTGGTAGTGTTCACAAGCAATGGATAACCCATATACTTTAAAGACTACCTTAACCTTTGGAGTTTGGTATAAAAAGGTTCCACGTAACAAAATTAGGCTTTCCTAATTTTAAAAATCCAAACATGGGAACTGATCAGAATGAATTAATTAAATGAAAGTGAGCAAAGAAAATAGGCTTAGGATTTTGCCCGAGACCTCTCAATTGCTTTTACTGTGTTCTAACCCGCACTGAGCTAGAATGCATTTCATAGTGATACTTTCCTGAACCCTTCTACTTCTAGCAGTAGCATGTGTATTGAGGAGGAATTTTAAAAAGGAGTGCTATGTAGCTCAGGGGTTAGAGACTTAATTAGAGCATGACCTTGCACAAATTGATGTCTCTATAGTCATTTTAGTTGGTGATATGTTAACATTTGCAGTGACAAAGATTAAAGAATTAAAATGATGCAAGAAAAATTATCTTTCCATAATCTAATTGTCTAACCCTCAGGCTCATTTATTTTATAATTCTGAATCTATATTATAGATTTTTATTTTCCTCATGGTCAAGTTGAAAGAAAAATGATAAAATCGCCCTATAACTCCACAAAATTGATTGAATCACTTTCATTGTATGCAAAACCTAAATAGATGTAATATTTTGTTTGTGAACATTGATCATTACTACAATGGAACCTCTTGATAACGATCGAGACCTGTTATCACATAAGTTACCTGATATAGTGAGGTAATAATTGCTTTAAGCCCAAGGCTATCTGATATAAAGAGCTAAATTCAGTGGACCCATCATGCTTTGTTTCACTTTACAGAATGGTAAAAGATCTTAGTACACAAAGACTGATGAAATGGCTGTTACAACCTTTTGTTATTTCAAGATCTGAATTTTAAAAATGTTCCCCAAACAGGTATTTTCTGTAGTATTATTAGGGTCTGTAGTCCAGACTAGTTGCAGTCTAGACAATTCTAGATTTGCCTAACTTTGAATGTAGGTCAAACAATGACCTGTTGTACTTGTAAACAACATAAATGACCTAGACTGCATTGTACATTGTGAGGTGCATGGGATGCATACATAGCTAGCTATATGCATACACTTTCTGTATACAACCGAAGTGTAAAACCAGTGTTTACATAACATGCTGACCTGCTGAGTTAACATTTATATACTCTCCCAATGAATTCAATAAACGATGCATGAAAGAATGCCTCCTAAACAGAACCTAATGGTGCGATGTGTAATTATTGGTGGTTTGTACAACCAGCCTTCAATTACCACAACATGCAAATATTACATTTTCAAGCCCTAACCTTCTCAGGCTAGCTTTAAAAAAACATTTTTTCATATTATCTCTCAACAATTTGCTCTGGCTTGCAAAAAGAGGACAGCATCTTTAAATCGATTTAACTCTCACTCATTCATTAATTTAAAAGTAAAATTATAATTGGTCTTGGTGTGTAAAAACTGTATAGATACATAGATTCATGTAAATGCCACATGTTTCTCAATGAACCGTTAACTTGCATCCATATACAATTTTGGAGAGCTATCTGCTCTAACAAGGTGTATGAAGTGTGGCATGATAGTCTTACATTTTCCCCTTTAGGTCAGGATACTTTTGTAAAGTCATTGAAGAACTTATGATCCCCTCCCTTTAAATGGTTAGTTGAAAGGTGGCTATGAATGATTGATGGTGATTGAAGAAATTAATGTAAATTATTTTGTTTTGATAAATATGGTTCATAATCTTCAAGCCTGATGCTGCTTTTTATTAGAAGAGGAATAAGAAATGTACATCTACATCACTGGAAAATAAAGGCTTGATTCTGGACCACCCCCATCCTTTCCCCAAATGATGAGAAAAAAATGGAAGTACTATGCCTGCAGTTTCCTTTTACGCTGCCTTCCTTTTTTGTTGTTGAGTCCCTGGAGTAAAGATTTACAAAATAAGTAGGTCTATATAGGCATTAAACTCCCTTACACCTACAATGTTGATGCAGGAATGACTCGCTAGCTGTATTTATAACCATACATGTATGCATTTGGGGTTAAGTCTTTCATACCACCCCCCCCCCCCCCCCCTCCCCCCCACCTAAACAAAAATGCAATTTGCACATGATTTGAATTGACTTTTTTATTTGTGCAAACCAAATCCAATTTCAATGTATTTAACCCTGGTCAATCTTACTACCCAAAAAGGACTTAGACCTATCTAAAGGGCCTACCCTAGCCTGCCTATAGGCTATGTCTAAGCTAGACATTTCTTTTTTTTTAACTTGACCAACAAAAACAGGTATCAAATTCAAGCGAAATAAAAAGAGTCCAGGCAATAGTAATACAAAACTCGAAGATTGAGGTAAGAACAAGACCAAGTGACATGATTTGGGTTGAAATTTACAAACTAAATCTCCTCCAATAATGATACAAAGTAGGCCAAACATTATAAAAGGTAGAAATAAAACCACCGCTTTTGAGTTTTGTATCAAGACCAAGACGTGACCGAGACCGATTGCATGAAGATGAGCTACCGTCGAGTCAAGAGCCGGAGCAGAAGCCGTGAATGAGCGGGGGACTCCTAGCCTCGCCGGCCGCCGACCCGACTGGCGTATAGCTCACTCTCAGACACCGTAGTCACAGCCAATGGGCAAGAGGAAGTCACAAATTTTTCAATAAAGTAAATTAATGTGCCTAATCGACAGAGTCTAGTTCAAATGACGTTCTACGCTAAAGTTAGTTAATAATCCTAAGTTTAAGACAGGAATAAATAGCATACAAGTAAAATCCCGGCATTTTGAGAATGCTCGTTGTTGTCGTCTGCTATCTCGAAATGTCATCTTCACTCACAAACGGTTTGTACACACACTGTTTGACTGAACAAATTGCGACATCATGAAAATGCCGATGCGGTTTATTTTAATAAGACTGATTATTGGAAGGAGCGATTTTGTAAAATTTTTCACATATTGATGAAATGTCAAACTAAATTATTTATTTAGTGTCAATCTGTACAAAATCGGACTTCTATTTTATTTATCAAATCTACAATCTACCGAAAATGTGTACTGCCAACCCGGGCGCCCTTCACTTTGGTCACAAAAAATAATTCGCGATTTCTCATAGACTGCGTGTATAACAAAATACGAGTTGACCTTCCTGAAGGCAACACGGTCTCGTGTTTACCGCCCTCAACGTTCGTTGAATGAGGCTAAACGAAGTTTTCTATTCAAGTCTACCGATAGAGGGCGCATGAGTTTCCAACTCGCTCGGTGGATGCGATCAACAAAGCGATTTGACAGCATCGTTTGTCGCCCTCTCTATTTGGCTACATGTTTACTCAATATGGCGATATGTCTCGGTAAGTCAATCTTGACATTATTAGCTTTCGTTTGATACCGATTTTGCCATATTTTGTTTAATTTTTGACATGTTTTTTGTCATCAATAAAAAGTGATTTTTTTCGTCCTTACGATAGAGGTTTTGGACATAGTCTTCTTCTTTGCTAGTTCCTGACTCGACTGGATGAAACAATGTTTCAGCTAGATTTTGCAAGATATGAGTCGGGCATAATCGTGTATTAGGCCCCACCACTGCTCACCCTAGGACCAATGCCATATAGAAAGCACAGTAAACAAGTTTGTGAGATTAACCAAAAATGTAAAAATATTTCTAGCTATAATAAAGTATCATCTCACCAAATAAACCAACTGTGGATAGTAGGAGGGTAGAATTAAACACAATTTGAAACTTACATTGAGCCTTCTGATGTAAAAAAGGACTTTTAATTCCTATTTGAGAATTGTGATCTTTAGAAATACTGCAATGGATCTGATCCAATCTGGCCAGAGCTGTACTGCCCTCTAAATGCAAAAGTAGACCAGTTGTTTACATGTTTAGGCTTATGCCCAGTAACATTCTTAAATTCCCACTGCAGAACAGTGGTACAAAAAAATTCAATGACAAGGTGACTAATGAAAGGATCTTATATCTGTGTCCATTCTCTGTGAATGTGTGAATTGACTGCCTGGCCATAGGCCCTGGTTTAGCTTTTGTAAGTGTAACAAAGAATGTAGGTCAATCTGTGACTATAAAGAATTCTAAAATCTTTACAGCCAGCTTTGATATTTCTACTTATAAGATTAACATGGTCATGATTCAATGAAGCCTTCATTCAATCATGACCATGTTAATCTTATATACTATAGATAGTTCAAAGTTTGTAAGAATTCTTTAAAGTGAAGACATGCTATAATTGTTTGTTAACAAAGCCATATTATGCTATTACAGCCATAACACAGCATCAAATTGATAGTGTGAAAAACATCTAGTTTAAGGCTAGGCAGACAGGGGATGTCCCCAGTGTTTACTGGGACAATGAGGGCAGCTGACTATCAGGCTTTTTTACCAGGCAATGGAGTAAGGGGTTAATGCAGCATGCTGTTAACCCCTTGTCTTGTAGGGGTGACCACTGCTATACTGTATACATATAACCTAACCATAACCCTAACTAAACCCTAACCCTAACCCTAACCCTAACCCTAATTTGGTGGCTATAGGTCAGATTAATGGCTATAGGTCAGATTAATGGCTATAGGTCAGATTTAGTGGCTATAGGTCAGATTTAGTGGCTATAGTTGGCTACACAAGTGTATACAGTATAGCAGTGGTGGGGCCTAATACACGATATTGCCATGAGTCGTTGATTATCTGGTTGACCGTATAATGTGAACAATGGTGGGATACATGTGTGATTTCGGGAATTTTACACCGGGCCGAGATACACATTCTGTAATTAGCCACTGAATCTGACCTATGGCCACTGAATCTGACTTATAGCCACTGAATCTGACCCATAGCCACTAATCTGACCTATAGCCACTGTGAAAGTTGTAAGATTGCATTTGCCTGTTAAAGTCAACTTATTTGGTATTTTTATTGATTTAACCTGACACTATAATAGTTGAGCCAATAGAGGGCGATTGGTCACAGATATAACCGTGACAGTTTGTTTTTCTAGTAGCTATGTCTGTGTACTTGTCTGGTATAGCACCATCTGTGGTTGGATGATTGCAATGCAGAAGCCATGCAAGATGTATTCTGTTTAGTGAGGAAAATCTGTAGTTTTCTGGAGCATCCTCTGTTCCTGAGAGCCGGTTTTACAGTATTATGGAGGCACAGAGGTTAGTTATATTACACATATTTGAAGATTATGAAAATGAATCTTAAAAAGGTCGTTTTTAAGATCTTTACATTGTATGGAACTTACACAGTAGCAGAATTATTTGTATGGCAAATGTATGTACATGTGTAAACTGTATACTCACATATATGATAGTACAATTACCTTACCAGAGATATCTGTCGATAATTTGTATGTCATTACATAGATAATTGATGCTTGAGTTTGCATAAGTTGAAAGAAATAGTAAAGTAAAATGTATGATGCAAAATAAGACATTTTATGATGAAAACGGATGAGAAATGTGAGCATATTTGTGTGAATGACAGGTCAAGGTTACGACTTTGTTATTGTGATTCTTGACTACGATGAAGTCATTAAAGCTTGATAAATATGGTCACATTTCATGTTAAACCGTGTTAACTCTGATTTAGACATGATAAAGATGATTCAAGTTTAATTGTGTGTTAGCTATGACATTCTACATGAAGTTCAAAGAGATTTGTCAAGTGTCTGATTTATGATATAAGATTATAAACAAACATGGAAATATGAAAAGAACGAGACACTGAATTTAGACAATGCCTTTGATTTAGTAGAATGCTATAGCCCTTTAATAATGTTGTGAAACTTATATTCATGAACACATATACTTATTATGCATTCCTGTTATTCTTTATCATGTACAGTTTTCACGGAGTGAAGTGATAGCAGAACGAATAGAGAAGTGGAAGAATGGAATTCGTTCAGAGTGCAAACCCTCGATGGCTTGGCTCTAAATTAAACATCACAAGTACTCCAGTAAAAACCTGCGTCCGTGTAATCATTTCCAATCAAGTCGCCTCACTAACAGCCACAGTGAAAACTCTTTTCCTAAAGTGAAAATCTTGAACTCGGCGAAAACAAGTTTCCTGAGTGAGACCAGATCTGCTCTACAAGTCAACTCTCAATGATAAAGAGGCATCGATCGTTTGATATACAACCCCTCTACAAGCCAATCAAACAAGATGTCAGAAGGAGAGCCAAAGGCAGAAGGTCAATCAAGATCAGCAAGAGATGAAGTTCCAACCAAGAAGGCCTTGCAATACCAGCTTAGTGTTGCAACCAAGAACTGGAAAGGTGCAGTTAAGATATTTGGTAGAACAGCCAACAAGTTAAGAATGCTGTTAGATGATGAAGACCCAGATTCATCAGCAATACGGGAGTGACGCAACAGCACCCAACAATCTATTGATGCGGCCATCGCAGCTCAAGAAAGTCTGGCGGACGCCACGGCTGCCTTATCAGAAGAGGACCAGTGCAGTGAAGACAAGCTGGAAGCGATGGAGGAAGAGCATTCCGGCTTGATGAAAGAAGTCATGAAGATATTGGTTCTTTTACGCGGTGATGTAACCGCAAAGGCCTCCACTAATCGCGACAAGCGCGGAAAGTGGTTGAACGACGGACAGCCGGCTACCCCCAACCAAGATGATGCATCAAAGCCTAGGGCAGCGGTTAATCCAGATCCAGATGAAGCAGCGCCCAGGTACCCTTTGGACAAAGACGAATCCTTCGGGATGAAGTACATCGGCACAGTGGACTCCTCCAAGTATCAAGGCAGTGTAAGGGATCCCGTAGGACTTAGTCACGGAGCTCTGGCCTATGAAATCCACACTGAGTCACAGGATGTGGATCAACGACAGACGTCGAATGCAGTGTTCACTGCAAAGGAAGTGAACACCCAGAGCCACATCAAGAAACCGATGGATGCAGGTTTCGATGGTGATATGAACATGAGGCCATACTCACAGCCTGACAAGAAGTCTGTGAAAGCAATCGAGATGTCTGGTGATGGACCTGGAGATGACCCAGAGGTGAAGATGTATGGTGATGTGCCTGGAGCAAGCCTAGAGGTGAAAGGGTCCGGTGATGATGTTCCCGGAGATGACCCAGAGGTGACGAAGTCCGGCGATGATGTTCCTGGAGATGACCCAGTGGTGAGCCAGTCCGGTGATGATGTTCCTGGAAAAGACGTGAAGAAATCCTGTGTGTCAGCCGCGCATGCAGAGTCCATGTTTGACTTGGAACGACTGGAGAGGTCTTGTTCCTGGCATCCAGCAAAGAAAGCAGTAGCAAACTGCAGAAGATGCAAGGCCCAAATGAGAAGGACATGCAAACCATGTTCACAGTCTGCAGTCAAACCACTGTGTGTTGGAGCCATGAACCAAGCCGAAAATGACATCTTGAGGGAACATTCCTTTCCAGAGGGAATGAAGAGACTGCAAGATGCACCAAGTTCACCAGGAAGGAAAAACACCAGAGCCAGGAGCATAAAGAAAGCCAGTCGCCTGATGTCTGAACCAAGAGACGGGTCAGAACCCGCTCCACCATTCAGCTACGCCAGGAAGCGATGGAGAAGAGTTCGACATCCAGCAAACGAGGTCTGGTGCCGACGGAGGAAAAAATTCCTGAGCCAACTACAGTCGCGACAGAAATGGACGGAGCCACAGCGCGACACGAACGTAGATGACATCGTGCTGATCGAGGACGGCGACATTCTCAGACACTCGTGGCCGCTGGGAAGAATCACTGAAAGTGTTCGCGTCCAACCATGGCCATGTCCGAAGGGTCAAGATCGCAGTGGGAGACACAGAACTAAATGGACGAGGAAAGCGAACCTCTCACCTGTCTTACCTTGACCGCCCAATTCACAGATTGGTTCTATTAGTTGCGCAAGAAGACCAAGTGTAATTCCCAGCCAAGGAGCCAAGAACATTAAAAAAAAACTGTAAAGGGGAATTTACATTTGGCAGTAAATTTAGTTATGAGATTTTGAACTCGTTAAAATAACCTCATTTGAACTCTAAGGAACTGGAGGTTAATGGAACTTTTATTTATGGCAGAAAGTCATAATCTAGCCATTTATGGACTTTGTTAAGGGTAATTAAACCCATAGAGTCTGGTAGAAAGACCATTGAAATAGAGTCTGGTAGAAAGACTATTGAAATAGAGTCTGGTAGAAAGACTGATTCTTTTGAAATAGAGTCTGATAGAAAGTCTTATTAGATAATTTGAGGTGTCGCAAATCACCTGCAGATGGACTTTAATACAAACAGGAAATATTTCTTATTTCCCATGAACATTCGCGTTTAGAGTCTGAGGAAAAGACTAGCACACAGAACATTTATACGTGCAGTCTGAAAGTAAGATTAACTTTAACTGTTCTTTAAGAACAGTTCATTTGATGGACTTTTGATTTTGAAAGAGGCTTATTAAAGGTTGGTAGAGTCTGAAATGAGACTAAAACAAATTTGTGGTAACGACTGAATTGAGACTAGTCGACTGTAATCTTGGTTAAAGTCTGAACTTAGACCACGAGTTGCTAGCTGTCAATATTATACAAGTCTTATTCATGTAGCAATGTAAAGAATGTAATTATTCTTTCATGAATTATTTCAATGATGCACAAATTTTGTTGTGAAAACAGTGTATTTATTCTTGTATGAATTTATATGCACAATATTTGTTATAAGAATGTGTATGATCAATTTATAGCATTTTGAAAATGTGCCACAAAATGGGCTCAAGAAAGAAAGATACATTTAATTTGTATCAAACAATAGATTTCTTTTGTTGGAAATTAGTCGGGTATTTCCTGGAAGAATTTAAATAGTTTGTTAGTAATGATTCAGGCAATCATTTTTTTGACAAATTTGAGATCCATGCTATAAGCTGATCATCGATTAGTACTGTAAAGTTTACATTGCATGTATATTGACATTCTTATGCCTTGTAAGGTACTTCAAGTGTTTAGACAGAATCGCATATAAATATATGCTTATGTTGTAATGGTAGTATAGTGACAAAGTTTACAAGTCACTGGATATGCCTACGCATTGTATTTTAAATGGTATATCGTAGTGTATGTGAACCATTCATTTACGTTAATCGCATTTATTCCGCTATCGTGGGCACTTAAAGGCACATGATAACGTGGTAACTAAAAAAAAGTTAATTTTACAACTCTTACAGTTTGGTAAATTAGTATCTAATTTAAAGGAGCCATGTGAAAGTTGTAAGATTGCATTTGCCTGTTAAAGTCAACTTATTTGGTATTTTTATTGATTTAACCTGACACTATAATAGTTGAGCCAATAGAGGGCGATTGGTCACAGATATAACCGTGACAGTTTGTTTTTCTAGTAGCTATGTCTGTGTACTTGTCTGGTATAGCACCATCTGTGGTTGGATGATTGCAATGCAGAAGCCATGCAAGATGTATTCTGTTTAGTGAGGAAAATCTGTAGTTTTCTGGAGCATCCTCTGTTCCTGAGAGCCGGTTTTACAGTATTATGGAGGCACAGAGGTTAGTTATTACACATATTTGAAGATTATGAAAATGAATGTTAAAAAGGTCGTTTTTAAGATCTTTACATTGTATGGAACTTACACAGTAGCAGAATTATTTGTATGGCAAATGTATGTACATGTGTAAACTGTATACTCACATATATGATAGTACAATTACCTTACCAGAGATATCTGTCGATAATTTGTATGTCATTACATAGATAATTGATGCGTGAGTTTGCATAAGTTGAAAGAAATAGTAAAGTAAAATGTATGATGCAAAATAAGACATTTTATGATGAAAACGGATGAGAAATGTGAGCATATTTGTGTGAATGACAGGTCAAGGTTACGACTTTGTTATTGTGATTCTTGACTACGATGAAGTCATTCAAGCTTGATAAATATGGTCACATTTCATGTTAAACCGTGTTAACTCTGATTTAGACATGATAAAGATGATTCAAGTTTAATTGTGTGTTAGCTATGACATTCTACATGAAGTTCAAAGAGATTTGTCAAGTGTCTGATTTATAATATAAGATTATAAACAAACATGGAAATATGAAAAGAACGAGACACTGAATTTAGACAATGCCTTTGATTTAGTAGAATGCTATAGCCCTTTAATAATGTTGTGAAACTTATATTCATGAACACATATACTTATTATGCATTCCTGTTATTCTTTATCATGTACAGTTTTCACGGAGTGAAGTGATAGCAGAACGAATAGAGAAGTGGAAGAATGGAATTCGTTCATCAGAGTGCAAACCCTCGATGGCTTGGCTCTAAATTAAACATCACAAGTACTCCAGTAAAAACCTGCGTCCGTGTAATCATTTCCAATCAAGTCGCCTCACTAACAGCCACAGCCACCATCCTAGGGTCAGGGTATAGGGTTAGGGTTAGGGTTTAGGGTTAGGGTTTAGGGTTAGGGTTAGTGTAATATATGTGCAGTTAGAATGCAGTCTGAAAGCAGAGACTACACTCCTCTGCACCTACATCCAATCACGGTATAGGGATGCTGTTACTATGCAGTGTTACATAACATCACCCCTGTGAGGAACCATATATGTACACCCCTCACTAGCCTTATCTAGATGATGCCACATACTCTCACTTGCCATGTGGATCTAGAGTAATAAACAGCTCAATACTACATCTCTGTGTCTTGTGTGATTTGTACTGGACTGCTAATAAGAACCCGCAAAGATACAACTACAAAACGATATTACAACAATATTACATGGTGTCAGAACGATTGTGCAGTCAATATGCAAGCTTTAAAACCACCAGGAGAGTTGGTAACGTCGAGAAATCCGGCAGAAAACTGGAAGACGTGGAAGCAGCATTTCGAAATATACAAAGCGGCAAGTGGACTTGGCAACAAACCGAAAAGTGTTCAGGTAAATACTTTGTTGCATGTCGCAGGACCAGAGACAATAAGGATCTTCAACACTTTTGAATATAGAGAAGACGAGGACAAGGATGATTTGTCTGTGCTACTGGCAAAATTTGATGAGCATTTTTTGCCACAAAAGAACATAACGTATGAGCGGCATATTTTCCATACACGGATCCAGGCTCATGGAGAGTCTATTGATGATTTTGTGACTGATTTGAAGAGGAAAGCTGCTACATGCGAATTTGGACATCTACAAGAGAGTCTGATAAAAGACCGAATCATCATTGGAATCAGGGATGTGTCGCTAAGAACCAAGTTGCTGGAAAAGAGAGAACTCACGCTGCAGCAAACCATCGATACATGCAGATCAGCAGAACTAACACGAACACAAGTTGGAAATCTGAATTTGCCATCAAGCGCACATCAAGAGGTGAATGCGGTAAACCAAAATTACTACCGCCAGAACCCCACAAACAAAAAACAAAAGAGGCCACAAGCGACAGGACAGAGCTATCACAATGCAGCGGAGAACACATTTGCGTGCAACAAATGTGGGAATAAGCATGGCCCCCGAAGCTGTCCTGCCTACGGAAAAACGTGTGCAAAGTGCAAAAAGTTAAACCACTTTGCTAAGATGTGCAGATCAAGCCATCAGAGCCAACCTGGAGTTCACCAACTTGCAGCTGCCGGCGCCGACAACCACGAAGAAGGAGATCTGGAGGAGACTGACTTCATGATGGATGAGGTTACAACACACACCAGCCAGGCCAGCCCGAAGAAAGAATGGAATGTTCACCTCAACATCCAACGCAGACGGGTGAGATTCAAGGTTGATACAGGTGCGCAGTGCAATGTCATCTCAGAAGAGCAGTTCTCAAAGATGAAAGGTGACGATGGCGACAACAACAAGGCAGTACATCTAAAAACAAGTAAGGTGACTCTAACCTCATTTAGTGGCCATAAGATGATTCCGATCGGCAAATGCACACTGCTGTGTGAATTCAAAAACAAACTCTATCCCATAGAATTTCAAGTAGTGCGAGGCCAGAACATTACTGAAATTATTGGCCTGAATACGAGTGAAGCACTAGGCTTAGTGAATACCGTGCAAGAAGTGCACGTAAACAGCCCCAAAGTAGATAAACTGAAGACTAAGTACAAGCATGTATTTGAAGGCATTGGCTGTATGCCGGGAAAGCAATCCCTTAGAGTAAACCCAGATGTATCTCCAGTTGTACATGCCCCACGGAGAGTACCCGTAGCACTTAGAGAAAGAGTAAACGTAGAACTTAAGAGAATGGAGACTGAGGGCATCATAACAAAGGTAACTGACCCAGGTAGAGGTTGGGTGAGTAGCATGTGCACTGTAGTAAAGCCCTCGGGAAAAGTCAGAATCTGTCTGGATCCAGCCGATCTAAATAAAGCGCTTGAGCGGGAATACTATCCCATGCAAACTTTGGATGCTATTTGCGATAGATTGGCGGGCGCGAAAGTGTTTTCAACACTGGATGCAAATTGCGGATACTGGATGATCCAGCTAGATGCAGACAGTTCTGACCTTTGTATTTTCAATACTGAGTTCGGAAGATACAAGTTTGAGAGACTTCCCTTTGGTATCAATGTAGCCCCAGAGCTATTTCAAAGAATCATGACCGATACATTTGCAGATATAGAGGGAGTTGAAGTGATCATGGATGACATTTTGGTATCCGCCAAAAATCAAGAAGAACATGATGAAATTCTAGAAAAAGTTCTTCAAAGGTGCACCGATCAAAACATTCGGTTGAACAAAGAAAAATGCAAATTCAACCAAACAGAGGTCAAGTATATGGGTCATATCATCACATCTGATGGGCTCAAGCCAGACCCAAGCAAAATTGAGGCGATCTTGAACTTGAAAGCACCTACTGACAAAGCCGGAATCCAACAATTTCTGGGCATGATTACCTACCTTGGTAAATTCATACCAAATTTGTCAGAAAAGACCGCACCTCTGAGAGAATTGCTAGACAAAAATGTACAATGGAAGTGGACAGAAAGTCAGGAAAAAAGCTTCCAAGAGTTGAAAGTCATGATCACTAAAGCTCCTACATTACAATACTATGATGTAAACAAAGATGTAACTCTGAGTGTAGACAGTTCCCAGTCAGGAACAGGTGCAGTATTACTGCAAGATGATCTTCCGGTAGCATACGCCTCAAAAGCATTCACGCAAACTCAAAAGAATTGGGCTCAAATTGAGAAAGAATTGGCAGCTATTCTGTTTGGATGCAGAAAATTCCACAACTACATATTTGGTAGAATAGTCCATGTCCAAACAGATCACCGCCCTCTAGAGGCCATTTTCAAGAAACCACTCTACACGGCCCCGATGCGACTACAGAAAATGTTGTTGCAACTACAGAAATACAGTTTGGATGTCGGGTACGTGAAGGGCAAGCACTTGTATGTTGCTGATGCTTTGAGTCGTAACTACCAAGATGTGACAGAACAAATGACAAATGGTGACGTACCAGTGTGTATGGTAAATTGCATACCGATAACAGGTGAAAGGCTGGTTGAGCTCAAACAAGAAACTGAGAAAGATGAAGAGCTTCAGCTCTTGAAGAAAACAATCCAAAATGGCTGGCCAGACAAAATCGGCCAAGCAAACCCAAAAATCAAACAGTACTGGACAGTGAGAGAAGAGTTGGTCGTTGAAGATGATTTGATCTTCAAATCAAACAGAGTCATCATTCCCATCAAAATGAGAGAATATGTACTCGGAAAACTGCATCAGTCACACCAGGGAATTGAAAAGACAAAACGTCTCGCAAAAGATGTAGTTTATTGGCCAGGAATGCAAAAGGAAATTATTGTCATGATTGAAAACTGCAACACTTGTGCAGAATTCAGACCAAAACAAACAAACGAACCACTGCTAGGGCATACAAAACCAGAACGCCCATGGCAGAAGGTAGGAACAGACTTGTTTGAAATTGAAGGAAAAAACTACATGTTGATAGTTGACTATTTCTCCAGCTTCTTTGAAGTCAACCAGTTGAGTTCACTGACAAGTGAAAAAGTGATTGATGTTTGTAAACAACACTTTGCAAGGTATGGGATCCCAGAAACAGTTGTTTCTGATAATGGTACTCAGTACACGAGTGAGCAATTCAAGGAATTTGCTCGATTGTATCAATTCACGCATGTCACTTCCTCACCTCACTTTCCACAAAGCAACGGGAAGGCTGAAAAGACAGTTCACATTGCAAAAAGCCTGATGAAAAAATCAAAGAAAGATGGAACTGATCCATACTTGGCATTTTTGGACTATCGAAATACACCAATTGATGGGTTAGATGCAAGCCCAGCTCAGATGTTGATGCAGAGAAGAACAAGAACTACTCTGCCAACAGCAAGCAAATTGCTAGAACCAAAAGTTCTGCCAAACATTCATGAGAAGCTGAAACTAAAACAGCAAACACAAAAGAAGTATTTTGATAGGGGTACCAAGACACTACCCATGCTCAAAGAAGGAGAGAACGTGAAGATGCGGATGCAAAACAATCTTTGGAAAGATGCAGTTGTGGTGACAAGAAGTACTTTTCCTAGAAGCTACATTGTAGAGTTGGAAGGAAAACGATACCGTAGAAATAGAGTAGACTTGAGAAAGGGTACTGAAAAGAAGTCACTAGCTGACAATGCAAACAAAGAGCAAAATGAAACTCCACCGTTCATGACCAGATCAGGTCAAAGATACGGACGAGTGAAATAGCTTTCTATAAGTAAATAAATGTTCATGACTTGGAACGAAATGATAACGATTATGTCCTTGATTATTATTTATGTTTGACACTCGAGTGTAAGTGCCAACATATATTATATTATGAGATAACCAATTTTAACCATATATGTTCAGACTTGATTGATATTCAAGAATATGAATTCTCATTACCGATGTAAGCTCATTCTTAATTGTAAACCATTGGATAAGTCATAGTAAACAATAACTGAATAGTCAACAAGATAATTTGTTAATAAGTTTAGAAAGTGAACTTTTTGAAAATAACATTTTAATGTTAAATTAAATCTGGTAATATTGTAAAATGCCATACATACATACAATTGTTAAATATTGTAATTCTTGATTTATGCTTGAGAATTAATATTGAAGTTAATTGTGAAACTAAAAGAACAATAATTACATAATTTTGGATACCTTACTTTAAAAAAGAAAAAAGAAAAGAAAGGCAAGTGAAAAGTTTGTATACAAGAACTTCTTTATAGAGTTCAATAGACATGTTAATGATGTTATGTGTTTAAATTGATTCACTTCATAATTGAAATGTTATGATGTTTTAACATGTTTTGAAGAAATGATTGTGTATTATGTATTACTAAGTTTTGAAGAAATTGGATGAAACAGAAATAATGTTCTTATCCAAATTATAAATTGTATTCATGTTAAGGTACAGTTATAACATAAGTTTGTAAATAGTATATTGATGGATAAAAGATATTTTATGTTTTCCAAAGAAAGGGAGATGTAATATATGTGCAGTTAGAATGCAGTCTGAAAGCAGAGACTACACTCCTCTGCACCTACATCCAATCACGGTATAGGGATGCTGTTACTATGCAGTGTTACATAACATCACCCCTGTGAGGAACCATATATGTACACCCCTCACTAGCCTTATCTAGATGATGCCACATCATCACTTATTGTATACTCTCACTTGCCATGTGGATCTAGAGTAATAAACAGCTCAATACTACATCTCTGTGTCTTGTGTGATTTGTACTGGACTGCTAATAAGAACCCGCAAAGATACAACTACAAAACGATATTACAACAATATTACAGTTAGGTTATGTTTTTGTTTTTGTTTTACTGATATTATAGCAATGTGTATCTCGGCCCGATGTCAAACTATGATTTCGGTGAATAAAAGGCAACTAAAATCGGCTAAAATCTCACTAACTAGCGATGTTTTACCGGAAGTTGTGAGGAACTTGACTCGAAACCGCGGGAAATAACCATGGTTACCGTGGTAAAGCCGGGAATTCTTCCGTAGCCCGAGAGGTCGCCAGCGATGGTCGTTTTCTTGCTCAGTCCCATATGCTCAAATTCGTGTGGGAGTGGAAGCGGAATGCATTGTAATTTGTATTTGTAGTTCTATTTGCAATTACTAATCATCAACGACTGTTCAGCATTTAGATGAGGGTAAGTTGTAGATCTGAACCTAATTTGTATTCCTCGATTCTTGTTGGAACAGATAAAATATTTTTAATATTTATTTATTCTATTTTTAGTTAGTAGAATAGTATTTTAGTAATAGTATAGTAACCTTTTTTTCCTTTCTTATCTAAACAGGGATTCCTTGGATTGGAACCTGGCCTGGCCATCTGTCATCTGTTTCAACTTTCATCTTCCGAAGAGTTTATCTTTGCCTTTGGGGATTCTACTGTACGTGATTTGGAGGACAGACAATTTTATTCAGAATTCGAACCAGAACTTGTCTTCTGAAGTCAATGTGAATTTTTTCCTGGCGCTACGGTACACACCTTTTCTTTATGAATGTTAAATGATGGACAGAGAATGAGAGATGGTGGACAATACTTATAATAACTAGTAACTGACTGTGTCTGTATTGCACATTACTAGGAATTACAAATAATTTGGAATTTGGGAAAGAGACCAGCTTCATTTTCGCGAACTCTTCAATATGCAGTTTTTCTTCGGACTAGTATTATTATTCGCTGGATGGGATTCATTCAACAGCGAAAGGAAATTGTTTTCTTGCATACAATTTGGAACTCTTCCTGATAAAACGTACTTCACATAATATTTTATCTGCACCGGCGGTAACAAGAAAAGTGCCAAAGAAACTGTACCAAAAAAACTGTTTACAATGGAAAAAAATAAACTTATTGGTAAAGGATAGAAAGAATGACTTGCATACATATATCAGAAAGGGAATACGCAGCGCATCAAGGCCAAGGGCAAAGAAGTCTGCAGAGGTACATGTATGTACACATGTACATCGCTTTGGTTTGACATTCCCTAAGTGGCTAGCTGATCCTAAGGAACAAATCGCCATGTGCCTGACCTGCACCCATCAAGCACCTGATGCTGCCAACCTCCTGCATCATCCACCACGACATCCAACTCTTGCCAGCGATCGTCCAGCGCAACTCCAACTTGCAAATAACCATCCACCTGATGCACCTAACCATTGCCCATCACAGGTTTATGGCAATCACTAGTTGCCCAAGCAGGTACATTTTGTTTCTAATTCTCATGATTATGTTGTAATAGTCTTGGGGTCACAGAAATCTTGATTGATGTCCACAGTGAAAAAAAATAATGATCCAATATTTTCTTGCAGCCATGCCTCTTCTCAAATTTGTTTTCAGTACATGAAACATGATTTTATTGCATTTTAATTTGAAATATCTTTGATATTTATCATTTATCTATTCTAATTAGAAGGTATGCATAAACATTGTTATACAAATATGTGGTTAAACTGCAAAAGAAGACAATCTTGACAATATTTTTTAAATTTATTTTTCATACTATCAGGTCCCAAGAGTGAAGTTTGTACACCTTGACCATCATTCAACATGGCCACCTGATACAGCCAACCTGCACCCTCCAAAGTCACCTGATGCTGCCAACCTGCATCATCCACAACATCGAACTCGTGCCAGTAATCGTCCACTGCTAGAGTACCCACGTTTATCAATATCCATCCACCACAGGCACCCTATGCACCCAACCATTGCACACCACAACCACACCACACCAGGGCAATATCTGACACTTTACAGGTGCACGTTTAATATTATCAAGAACGGATACCCAGGAATTACAGAAACAGACTGATTGTAGATTAATACAAAAAACTTTCATCGGTTACAGAGATTCAGATGAAAAATTTACAGCTTCAACTAACCTTAAATTAGGGAACGAAAGCTCGTCAGTCACTAATTTAAGGTTAGTTGAAGTTGTAAATTGTTCATACTTGTAGATTGAAATTCCATAAAGAATTGAGAGACTCAATTACACCTGAGAAAGATGCATCAACAAGATATGCCAATCTGTTTCTTAGCCACCTATTTATTGTGCACCAAAGAGGCTGAGGTTGAAACAAATTGAACTTAAATTAATTTAATAATATTTTCTTTGCAGTGTATTTCTATACCAAAATCCATTTTTCTGTGCAGGAAACATCTTTTATTTCTAAGTTTTAAATAAATGCATTTTTAACACATTGTTCTGTTTGTAGTTCTGCACAATCTGTAGTTTAGGTAAGTGACAAAAATATTCATCGTTGAATATTCCACTGGAAGGGGATACAAAGCTACAACAAATCAATATTTTATTCACACCCAATGATCAGAATTATGTTTGTCAGGCTCGTCACCAATACTGTTTAAGTAAAGTCTCATGTAAACCCACATTATGAGTAACAGCATTAAAAACAAATGGAAAATTTAGAAAACGTATCAAATATAACTTGTTTTCTTTCAAAGACCCAGTTCCAATCATTTCACTTCTTGATAAATTTGTATAAATGCAATGGTGGATTTTTACTGATGCATGTATACAACTATTCCTTTAAAACGCGTGGGGAATTACATATTCAGACACAAGAACATTTTTATAGATGTCATAGGAAAAAACCTAGTTCATGGCCAAACTTCTTGACGAGCTAGGAGATGTTTTCCTCACACGTAAATCTATATGAAAAAGGTGTGTTCTTTTTTTGTTGAAGTTCTGACTAGTAGAACAATGGCACAACTCTGTAGCTCAATTTAGAGTTCAATCTATGAAAATGAAGATGATCATTCACAACCTTTGATTTCTTTTTGTGAATACTGGTAATAGGATTTATTGTTATTTTGAAGTGATCACTATGACTGATGAGTGATGAATCATTGATGGTGGGGAGGACGATGGATGATGACATGATGATTGTGACGATGACGTCGATGATGATGTCAATGATCGTGAGGATAATGACGTGATTATCGTTACGATGACGGTGGTGATGATGATAATGATGATGACATGATGATTGTGACGATGATGTTGGTAATCATGACGATGGCGTCGATCGTGACGATGATGCTGTCGATGATGACGTGATTATCGTTACGATGACGGTGGTGATGATGATGATGATGTTGATGGTGATAATGATGGTGATGTTGATGATGCACGATGATGATGCATGCTGATACTTGATAATGATGAAGATGTTGACAATGTTGATCGTGATGATGACGATGCCAGTAACGATGTTGATGATAATGATAATGATGTTGTTGATGATGGTTATGACAATTAACTGTATGGCAAAAATAAAATTAGAGATTATAGTTCCAAGTAACCAATTTCACTGACATACAACAGAGTCATTTGAACCCCGGTTCAAAAATATATGATATAAATTATATAAAACAAATAATGAGCTTTAACAATTGAAATTTACACCAAATGATTATGAATATCTACCCCTCTGATCCTGAAGAAAAAAAAATGGAAAGAACAATCTTCTGGAATGGTTTTGTAAGAAAGTTCACTATTACAAAACTAAGTCTTATGTATTTCTTTGAAACAAGATGTTACGTAATAGGGTGGCAAATTACATTACATAGCCACAACATATAGTTCATAATTTAGCACATGTCTTACTCTTTCAAATGATACCTCACAACCATATAGCACCTTCTAATGATTTTGTACATTTTTTTAGGTAACTGAAATATAAATTCCACTCTGTAACTGAATTAACATATGCTCAGCAGTATGTAGTAGGCCTACTATACCTAGAAATTATGAGTATAAGTATAATACATATTATTAATTGCTCACATGCGTGAGAAGCCTTTGTAATGCATTGAACGTTACTATTGCAATCCCAGTGAAGACATTATTTGTATTTTCACTTTTTTCTTGTTCAAGTCATGTTCGATGATAACAACATACACAATAATACGTATGTGGGGCAATATAAAGCCGTTTATTCCGGGGGTTACGCACCCGAAAGTAAAATCAGGTGCGTGTTCGTTCATGGCCAACTGCATGCAGAGCACGCTGTACGTGATAATCGCGCAGTACACAGAGAATCGACGCAGAGCAAGAGATGGCGTGGTATCCCCCGGTTCGAAATGATCGCAAATCGACCATGTCAATTATTTGCCGAAGTCTCGTATGCATCGCCTAGTATTTTGCTAGTTCCTGACCGGATGAAAAAACAACCTTTACAGAAAGTATGATATTCTGCTAGAGCAATATCTATAAACAGTAGTAAGTAATTAATATTTTGGATACACGGAGAATGAAAAGTGTTTTTTAACGAAAGAAATTACTTTTCAAACTTATTTTTTTCACAAGTTTTTATTCCTATTTTTACACATTTTAAAACATCAATTTTTACGAGTTGAATACCATATTACAATCTTTATAGTTTAAGCTTACAATTTGTGGCAAATTCATGGTCGGAAAATTAATTCTGAGCACACAGGGAGAAGGGGAACTGGGCCATGTCGTAGCTCATTATAGGCATTATATGCAATATTTTATGCATACGACTTGCATTCATGCAAGCGATTCACAACGCGTTGCGTACCTACTGTAGAGTTGGTGGTGAGTGTTCACAAATGACGTCACGAATTGTTACCACTACGAAGCCCCAGAAGGGACATGTACAGAAAAAAAATATTATCACGTTCGAACGTGATAATTATTATGTTCGAACGTAATACATCACGTGATGTGAGTATCTCGTTCAAACGTAATATTTGCAATTTTACACTTTTTTGCGCAATACATGTCACAATCGATGTCTTCACGGCCATGGCCATGGTTACGGACTCGGTGCAGTGGTGTAGCTACGGGGGGGGGGGGGGGGGGGGGGGGCTGTGCCCCCAATAGTTTGTCAAAACAATAAATAAAAAAAAGACACTATAATAAGGAGAACACAAATTTTGAAAATCAAGGAAATTCATAAGGTGTGCCCCAATCAGTCCGACCACGCTACGCCACTGACTCGGTGTGTCCCTATAATAACCTTGCCCCAGTGCTGTAACCCTATAAATAAAAGTAATTTAGTGTCACATTCATTTGATGTATGGTTACATATAGTCAGTATATATATCAGTATTGTTTGATAGTCCGGCATGGCAGCCCGACCATTTAAGCAAAGTTTCTGTGTTCGAAGTCCAGTACCGAAATTGTTTGCATGACCTCGTGAATAAATTAAGTTAGACAGGCCCTTATAGACAGGCTTTTAAACAACTGTTTAGTGGGGGAGTTAACATGTCACTATTGGGCATTTATGATCATATTTTATAATATGACATAATCTAATTTGCATATTTTCACGTAATACCATGACTCGTACAGGACAAGATAATCTAGGAAGGGTGATACAACTATTGATATGGGGAAATTTTGGATGAAAAACATTTCTGGCATTCATTTGCAGGTGCACATGCATGCAATGCTTTTCAATTTCGAGACGGTACTCCCTAATTTGCAAATTTAAGAATATAACTTAAAAATTACGTAAAAGTTTAATTATCTCGTCCAACTGTGACTATGGAGTAAACTATAGGTTGCCATTTTGACCAAAGTTGGGCAATTTCATACTTGAAATCAGCATATATATCTACCTAATTTGTATAATAAATACTACACAAATCGAACAAATAAAAATTGATCCTGAACAATATAGTAACGACTTATGATTCTTGTCGAGGGTTTAAAGGGACAACATACTGCTTGGGGGTAAAGTTGTCGCCCACTATATATAACTCGGGCCCCCGCCTAAAAAAAACAACAGATAACTGAATATAGTTCTATGGTCATCAACGTCTTGTTCATCATAGATGAGGGTAAAAGTTCATGAAAAAGACCTAAATGGTTTCAAGAGCAACCTTGAACTGCTCCAAAGACTGAGGGCAGTTCGATGATGTTCCGAGGTATATCTCGTCCCATGAATTTTAAGTGTCCATTGAAGAGCCTCGTTTCACACATCATAGGTGCAGGGGGAAGAACCCCCAAAATAATATAATCTAGAAAGCATTTCACATGAAGATTTGGCGCCCTTTTTGCCATTCTTGTGTCGTAGGACACAATTACTGGATTTTAGGGAGCCTTATTCCCACCGTTATGGCCGCTAAAATTGTCCCCAAATCCCGCATGTAGTACGTTGGGCATGCGACGGTTAATTATTGCGTTTGAACGAGATAATATTATTACGTTCAAACGTGATGATTATTACGTTCGAACGTGATAATTATTACGTTCGAACGTGATAAGTATTACGTTCGAACGTGATAAGTATTACGTTCGAACGTGATAAGTATTACGTTCGAACGTGATAGTATTACTTTTGAACGTGATAAAAAAAATTTATCCATGTCCCTTCTGGGGCTTCGTATCTGGGGCTGCGTATCGTATCGTAAAAACGTACGTTCACGGAATGCGCACATCGCTAACTTAGGGGCCATCTACAAAGTACGTACGCACAAGGGGCATAGGGGAGGAGGGGTTAAATCTGATGCGTACTCTCCATTGAACCACGTGTATAAAAAGTGCGCACAGGGGGGAGGGGGGGGGGGGGGAGGGGTGGTCAATTTCGGACCAAAAATTGCGTATTTATATTGTATTTCTGTGGTACGTACTTTGTAGATGGCCCCTTATACGGTGGCTGCCCACCACTGAACTCTACCCACGTAGAGTTCAGTGCTGCCCACTGATTCATTCGGACTGTGCTGTGAGCCAACACGCGTGGCGCTATATAATTATGAATTTCGTTACGAAAATAAAATCTGCAAGTGTTTGTTTTACCCCATATTTCTAAAGTTTAAGGATAAATTGATAAAATTCGTTTTGGAATTCCGTAGAGAACATATTTTTCTTCCAAAATCAGAAAAAGATTTGACTAATAACGGATCGAAACATTTTTTATGACCGTATGTCTCGAGGCCTTTCTAGTAAAAGACGTGATCGTGCGAGTCATTGTCATCTGAAAATTACGACCCATTCATTTCATTTTTTTAAATAATCTGAAGTTTTCCTGGATTAATCACATATATTACCTGAATATTTGTTATTTCTGTGAAAATATTGTATATTCAAAGTCTTGCTTCTATTTTTTCTGCAAAAGTTACGTTTCCATAAACTTCGGCTTAAACTGGACGACGGCTCATATACACTACCGTTTACTTAGTCCCATACGTTGTATTCGGTGTAGTGAATTGCGCATTAGACAATCATGACTATCCAGACAAACGGGAATTGATGGCTAGCTATTTATTATTATTTATTATTATTTATTCGGCATTTCAAAATAACGTACAATGTATGATACAAAATGAATAGTGAATTTACAAAACGATCAGAAAACATAAAAGCATAAAAGCACCCTTGGTGAATCTCCCCAAGCTGCCTGGCAGGAAAAAAGAAATCTTGAATTTCTGTGACCCATGGGTCTTTCCTGCCAACGTTATTTCATTACTATAATAACTTTGTTATAATTGTTTTGAGTGTTTCTATTTAAGTTTATAGTTATAATAGACTGAGAGATTGATATTTTATGAAATAAATAATTGTCAGATTGATGATTGTGTTGTGTGGTGTTTCATTCTATATTATTCATCATTGGAGTGGGGATATTACAGAAACAAATTGTTAACAAAATTTTATACTGTCCTATGCAGCTCATGATTTACATTTAAACATAATGTATTTAAATGTAAATCATGAATCGTGACGTAAATCAAAGGGTAAACACCGGTATAAGAAAAGGAACTCTCAATTAATTAATTAATTTATACCTGCGTCAGACAACGGCATAACTATATGGATATTATCATGGGAGTCACATGCCCCCAACCAGTCAGCATTAGAAAAGGAGAATTTGTGCGATTAATAGAATCGTTAGGGTAACACTTTTAAACACATTATCCGGTGACATCACATAATCCGAATAACCGGTACATTTTAGTCTTTACAAAATAGCAAAATTAACCCTTCCACTTTACGCTGCGAAGAGAAGTATTTAATTTCCAATTCATTTATTATTCAACAAGTCTTTAAATTGAATACAGCAATTTCTGGCAGAGTATTTGTACGTACGGTACTATAAATTGAATTTGTTGGCGAAGGATCAAGTCAGTGTCAGCAGCGCTTTACATATGTTGGCGGAGCATTTGTCGCTAAATTGTTGTGGCACGGAGCAAGTGTTTCTGAACTTGTTTGTTTTATTTTTTTTTATAGCAAAATGGAACTATTTCTTGAGTCATGACATAGGAGAAAATATTATGTCACCAGTGAAAATTACCCTTATTATTATAAGCTTATCCTACTACTCTCAGCATGCAACATTCACAACAAAGTCATATTTTGTAGACACGCACAATGCACGTACATTGCCATAGAGAAAACGATGTCATAGTCCCGTAAAAATCCACATTTGCCATGTATATTTAATTTTTAAATTTCTTAATTTTCTAGAATTTTAAATTTTATTTATGTAAACAAATAATAACTAAACAATATCATGTTTACACCCATGCCGATTTCAAAATGATATCTCACATATTTATAGTGATTTAATATCATTCAGAATCACTTTGATGCTAATTTTGGCCACAGAACAGCTGACGCGAACAAAAGCAGCTGAAAATCGTTTCAACATAACGGTGTGCGATCAATTTGTGTACGGGGCGCTCTGGGCGCATTAACGAAGAACGTTCTGATGAGATTGAATTTCTGCGGCTTTGAAAGTGATCTTGAAATCATACAACTCAAAATGTTACGAGCAAGATAATAAAATAACCATTATTTTAGTTAACTACAACCCTAAATAAATTAGTCATACCATGAAATTAAAGATTTTGTCACGTTGCTGTCGCGTATTATCGGTTAAATGCAACGACGCATATTTCGCTGCAAAAAAAGTGTAAAATTACCTGATTTCGGTAGAATTCGTGAGCTAAAAATTTCAGGGGAAAAATAGTTCTAAGCAAAAATGTAAACACGGCATACCCTCGTTCATACCCAGAGCTTTACAAATAAACCAAACATTATTCTGGGAAAACTTCCAAATTATTTTTATGAAAGTTTCAAAATGGCGATTTATGATCGATTACAAAGGCAATTTTGAGGCTAAAATTTGAAATAATTTGGTAAATTTTTAAATCAAATTGGCATTTTTAAAATAATTTACACATGTATAAGATACGTTATGAATTATTCATTTTTGAACAGCTGTAAGATATTTGATTGGTTAAGCTCATCGATGAACTTGTATTTTTACGGCGAAGAGAAAAAAGGGGAAAAGATGAATATTCAAATATTGCATGTTGCGTGGATAAACATGGCCCGTAAGAATTACTGTGCGTGAACGTAACCCACGAGCGCAGCGAGTGGTTTTAGACCATTTCCACCCCATTTCCAAAGTTAAAAGAGTGCATACAATTCTTACCGATCCACGAAATATGCCTGTGCAGCATTTGTTTTATAAAACGGGCACGAAAAAATGTGAAAATCAGACTTTTTCCCAGTAAATGCTAAATTGGCTAAATTTACCGACCCATGGCTTCAAAAGTACCGACCCATGCAAAAGTACCGACTTATGGCTAATTTACCGACGCATGACTGGAGAAAATTTAGATTTTCACATTTAAAAAAAAAAAAAATGTAATGATTTTTTTATATCAATTTCAAAATTCAATTTATTTTTTTTAATAAAAAAAAAAAAAAAAAAAATGAAAAGATATAATTTTTGTTATTTTTAAATGATAAACAATTTTTTTTATATCAATTTTTAATTTTTTTTTTTTTTTTTATTATCATTTTTTTTTTTTTTTTTACGATCCACGAAATATGCCTGTGCATCATTTGTTTTATAAAATGAGTGCAAAAAAATGTGAAAATCAAACTAAAGAGAGCCATGCATCAGTAAAAAACTTTCACATGCTAATTGACCAATCAGAATGCAGGGATTCTTCTACCCGTTGTATAATATACAAATGATGTGCAGGTATGAGTGGGTCGGTAGGAATTGTTTGCACAAGGTAACTATGGAACTGTTAAACCCACTCGGCTTCGCCTCGTGGGTTTAGACTAGTTTCCATAGTTACCGCGTGCAAACAATTCCACCGACCCACGAACTAAACTTGCGCATCATCTGTTTTATAGAATGGGCATTGTTACGCCCCCCAAAAAGTCAAAAAATAAAAAATTAGAAAAATTACCGGATGCATGAAATAATTTTACCGGACGCATGAAATTTTTTACCGGACGCATGACATTTTTTACCGGACGATGAAATTTTACCCGACGCATGACATTTTTACCGGACGCATGACTTTTCATGCATCCAGTACAATTAATTGTCTGCACAAATTTTGCTCTCAACCAATCAGATTGCAGGGATTTATCGGTAAGAATTGGATGCACGAGTTTAACTTTGGAATGGTCCCTCGTGGGTTTTAGACCATTTCCAAAGTTAACAGAGTACAAATGATGCACAGGCATGAGTGCATGGATCGGTACGAATTGGATGCACGAGTTTAACTTTGGAATGGTTTAAACCCACGATAGTCCAGTCAATATATGGCCTTGACCTCGGCAAAATTGCAACACGGGATTTTTTTTCGGAATTCTGTTCAGGAAACTCCCCTTAACAACCAAAAAAAAGTCCCAAGGAATCGAAGTTGCGGAAAGTGGTTTAATTTGCATAATATGCAAATTAGGTATTGTTTAAAGGTAAAAATATTAAATTAATTGTTACAAAATATTTATATTCTATATTGACGCCAGAAAAGTATGGCAACCCAATATTAGTATTATAAGGTACACGATGAACGCATACCCGTACTTGTAATGACTACATAATTTGCATAATATGCAAATTAGGTTCCCCAAAAAATAAAATATTCCATATTGTTGAACAAAATAGACCTAGGGTTAGGTACTTTGATCGAGTGGATGCAAATGATAAAGCCTATATATTTTTAAGTTCAGATATGAAACGGGTTAGGGTGGCACTCAATCGAAACGTTAGCATGAAAGTACTTTGCATAATATGCAAATGAGCTATAGTTTGATTGGATCAATATGAAGTTATGTATTGCTTAAAATCTAGATGCACTATCATAGCCAGAATAGTGTGCACATCTAGTATCAAAAGCCAATATACCATAACACACGGTGACACAGATATCAGTTCAACATAATTTGCATATAATTTGCATAATATGTAAATTAATGTCCACAAAAATAGTAAAATATTGCACATTTTTATTTAAAAAAAACGGACTTGTTGAGCGAATACAAACGATAACACCTATATCTTTCATGTCAGTAGAACCAAGTATTTTTGTTAGACATCCTACCAAAACAGTAGGCCTGTAATTAAAGTGCTTTGCATAATACTCAAATGAGCTATTGAAACGGTTGCTGATAATTTTAGTTTTTATGTAAATTTGCATTTACAAATGAATGAAAACTATAGGCTACAGAATGGTAATCAATTTGTACCAAGTTCAACGAACACATCTATAGTCCAGTCAATATCTATAGGGTCTTGACCTCGGCAAAATTGCAACATGGGAATTTTCTTCGGAATTCTGTTCAGGAAACTTCCCTGAACAACATAATAAAAGTCCTAAGAAATTGAAGCTACGGAAAGTGGTTTAATTTCCATTATAAATATAAGCTAATTTGCATATTTCTGAAATGCGGTGAGGGGTCATTTTCTATCTAGGAATAGCACAATATTGATAAAAACGATTATACTAGGTTAATTTAGGGCAAGGCATCCATCAACGGTGCTCATTTGCATGTGTCGTATAGGCATCGCCCTAAAAGCTAGGATGGCTGCCCCTAATTTGCATATTTATGAATATTATTGGTTTTAAGTGGTTACAGCCTCTAATGAGCAATCATTCCGGATTATTATTTTTCATTCATGTTCTAAATATGTAGTGAAGCTATTTCAGATTAGTTGCCACCTTGGAAACCTCTATCAATGCATATAATTTGCATAATTTGGTTATTTACCTAATGTGCATATTCCCCCAAATTGAGTATATTGGGAGCCCGGAAAGTAAACATTACAAGTTATACCACTTTTCCAAGGTTTTGGGGGCAACAAGTCCATTTTTTATACTTATTTTCCATATAGCACCATGGCAACCTTCTTATATCCAAGATGGCTGCTCCCCACATTTCACATGTAATGATACACAGCTTCATTCTTTTGGTTATATTAGAACAATATTATAATTTTTGGACTCTCAATTATTCGAATTAGCAATTGGAATACTTAAATTGCAATGTGCTAACAGTGAATAAATTATGCTCTAAAAAAAAATGCCGTTTCAGTTTCAGTTTCAGTTTCAGTTTAGTCTATTTCATTTCCAAACAAAATTTAAATACATAGCATTGTACAAAAAATACAAGGTTTACATGTGTGAAATAAATTGAAATAGCTGTACAATGAAAACTACAATCATATAATTATGGTAAATAATATATTTGGAAATGGAGGGATCCACTAAAAAGCAATGCTTGTAGATTGTGGACCCCTCGGGTAATAATAAAGCAATTAAATCATAATTCATAATAAAATCAAATTATACTTTAAAACGTATTTTGTTTGTAATTAACAATAAATTGTACATTTGAGTTGAAAATTGCTTCCAGTAAAGATTACTAAAAACAAATACAGATGTGGGCCGACAGAGACTTCGACGAGCAGAACAAAACAATACGACACAACACAACACAATGTGCATAGCACAAGATAGCACAGGATGCCAAATACATAAGATTAAGAGTGAATGAAAAGATGTGAAAGTAACATGTATAGAGGTAACATGAAGAGAAAGGATGGTTGGATATGGATAGACAGAACTGTTCACGCATACGAGTATAAGTGATATAATAGCGCTCAATACAAAAAAAATCAAAGAATATGGAAGGCAAGTTTTTAGTGAACAATAACACAAGCATATAAATGATGACCTTTTATTGACTAACTAGGAGTTTTATAAGATTGTAATAATAATAATTTAATCCTTTTCTTAAACAAATTAAATGAAGTTGCATTTTTAATATAATCACTGAGAGTATTCCAAAATTTGGGACCAGTATAAATGTATTTTGAGCTAACAACGTTCTTAATAAGGGCAAATTGAATTCTCCCGAATGTCGTGTTGGGTACTTATGAACTAATTGATTTTTTAAAAACATTTCATCAAAAATTGCGGGTAAAGTATTGTTATTATAATTATACATAAACTGACCGAGTTGAAATAAATATAAGTCCTTAATTTTTAATATATTATTATCTAAAAATAGCGAGTCTGTGTGAGAGCGTGGGGCCATATTAAAAATAATACGCAGTGCTTTCTTTTGCAATAATAACAATTTATCTAATAACGTAACGTGGGTGTTACCCCAAGTCAAAATAACATAATTTAAGTATGGTAATATCAAAGATGAATACAACATAAGTAAGGATGCTAAGGGGAGGTGAAATTTTAATCTATTAATAATACCAATATTGCGAGAAATAACTTTACAAATATTATTTATATGAAATTTCCATGAAAGTTGATTATCTACAGTAACCCCTAAAAATTTAATGTTAGAAACATTTTCCAATACAAAATCTTCAAAAGCAATATCTATGGGTAAGGAATGTATAGACTTACTAAAAAGCATATATTTAGTTTTCTGCAAATTTAATGATAATTTATTCGCTCTAATCCACTTTAATCTACACTCAGTAATACTCTAACGCTACGAGGGGGGTCGCCCGTGCTTTACCAATGGCCGTTTCTAAAACCACATCTCCTCTTTCCCCGGCGCTCCTCGATCGCCGGGACCCGGACCCGTCGACGGGCCCGGTCTCGGAGATGCGTACTGTCGCATTCCCGACTCCCGGCGCGGTCGGGATCGACGTCCAGATGGCCCCGAAGTTCCTCTAATTTATTCATTATTCATGACGCGCGAGTCCCCATCGATTTGATAGAGTCGCGTGGATAAGTACTAGCCATCATTCCCGCGCGACCGAGCTTCTCTTTTCGTTGAGCGCCACCCTTTCGCCGGATTTGTAGATATCGGGCTTATGAATAATCATGAGGTGGGGTCTCGGACGCTCTCGCCAAGGCTGTATTGACACAGTTAATTGGTCTTGTGGTCACTTTATACACTGAATCGAGCTCATGAAATCGCATGGATAAGACCAACCTATGCCTTGGCGTGTCGTTAACAGCGAGCGCATTCCTTTCGAGCGATTAGTATCTGTGGCTCATTTAGAACGGGGAAACTGTATTTACACAGCTAATTGGTTTGCGGTGACTTGCAACACTGAATTGCGCTCATTGAATCGCGTGGATAAGGACGACCTATGCCTTGGCGTGCAAAGGAGCTACATTTACAGCGAGCGGTTCCAATCGACGCATTGTTATATATGTGGCTTACAATAATCTTCAGGACCGCGAGAGGTGCTCCGCAGAATGAGTTTATTTACATAGCGATTAGTGAGTCTCTGGCAGGCTTCGACGCTGAATTGATAACGCGTGGATACTGATTACCCATTTAACCACGAAGCCGCTCGCTACACTCTTTGCTTGATAAATGAGCGTGGAAAATCCGAGGATATTTGTTTGGTCGATGGTGAAACAAGATTAGTCTCCGGCGGGTTTCGACGTTGAATTGATAACGCCTGGATATGAAGTACCCATTTCACATCGGAGGAGCTCGCTATAATCTAATTGACTTGATACGTGAGATAGCATGGCAAATCTATAAGGATATTTGTTTGGTCTATATGGTTAAGCGAGATCTTCCAAATAGTATAAAGGGGAAAAGACATTTTGTACACCGCGTGCATCTGTGGTGTATCTAAATGATTATTCACGGGGTGACTTTGTATTCCTTTTGATTTGTTGACAGGATAAAGAAATGTTTAGAGTTGTCTCTAAGAGCATGCTACTAAGAAATCACGCAATTTATAATATCTTAACAATATTCACGAACTTAAAAAAAACAGGAAGAAGATGTGGTTTTGAGTAGCAAATTATTATTATCATTTTAATTTGGTTATATAACTGATTGTTGTACAATACAATATTGTTGTGACCATTTACATCTCATACCGCATGCATCAGGGGTGTATATAAATGATTATTCACGGGGTGACTTTGTATTCCTTTTGATTTATAAACAAAGAAAAAAAAGTTGACAGGAAAAAGAAATGGGAACGGGTTTCATTAGCACTGTGTGAGCCTAACAGTACAGGCGACTTGCTGGAATACTCCCTTCGAAGGTGGAAAATGTGCATTCCTTTTGATTTATAAACAAAACAAAATAAGGCTGACAGGATAAAGAAATGTTTAGAGTTTTCTCCGGGAGCCGGTGTTACTCAAGACCCATGGTCTTAAAAAAGAGGAAAAAGATGGGGTTTTGAGTATCAATTTATACATGTTTCATATTTAATTGAATTTAAACAAATCTGTTCTGATAACCGTCATTCTGCGATAAGATTTTCGAGGCCGAGACCAAGACAGTTGGTTAATTTATGTACAACGGGGATGTTGGTGATAAGCAGGGGCGCCAGGGGATGTGGGGGGGGGGGGGGGGGGGGGTGTTGGGGGCGGGGGATGTTACTGTTTTCCACCGTGGGCGGGGGGGGGGGGGGGGGTATCGCCCAAAATAGGGGAGGGGTATTCTTGCCCAAATTACGGGTGTGTGTGCGGGTGGGGGGGGGGGGGGGGGGGGGAGATAACATAACGCACTTTTTATTTTGAAAGCAGGTAGTCATGGGGGGAGGGCTACTTTACAAAATGCATCGTTGACCGAGAACACTTGATGGGGGGGGGGGGGGGGGTGGGGGGCGGGGTAACTGTTTTCCGAGGCTTTCTATTAGGCGGGGAACGGGGTATCACCAATAATAGAGGGTGCTTAATTATCGGCCAAAATTGGGTGGAGGGGTTCACCGTTTCGCGGGTGTATTGTTTAAGTGGGGAATGGGGGGGGGGGGGGGGGTGTTCCATCCCATATAATTGTATCAAAATGGTTTAAACTACAGTTTGATAGAATAAACAGCAATAAATTAGCTATAAGTACGTGTATAAATCTAGGGATAGGTTCAGTATTAGTATCATTGTTATAATTTGGTTATATAACTGATTATAATATGTTTGGTTTTATTTTGTTGTAAGGAACTGTTGATACAATACAATGCATGGTTTTGATTATTCTTAATCTTCTGAATTATTTCCAATACCGTGTGCATAAGTGATGATTTCACGGGGTGATTGCGGACCCATTTTGATATATAATGCAGTAAAAAACTAAACAAAAGAGGTTTACAGGATAAAGAAATGATACAAATTTTCCCCGGGAGCTTGCTCCTCAAGAAATTACGCAATTTATATCTGTATGATATTCAAGCACTTGAAAAAAAGGTGAGGTCTGGAATTATCAAATTATACAAGTATCCAAACGGATATGTGTTATGATAAAACTGTTTTGCGACACGATAATAGGGGAGAGGTTTAATTCCCCCTCCCCCGTCCCCTCCCCCCCCCCCCCAAAAAAAATAAATAAATAAATAAATAATAATAATAATAAATAAATACATTTTAAAAAGGGGGGAGATAACCGTTCGCAGGTTTTTATTATGTAACAGCTCAAAATATACCAGTTTTAAAAAATACACAATGATCCCTTCATTGTACCAATACTTCATTTGGAGATCGTCGTGCAGTTTGTGATACAAGCTCAATATTTGACACAGAGACCAATAATGTGTCACAATCCGTTCATTTTGCGATACAAGCGACGAAATAACCATGAATATAGCTTTAAAGGACAAGTAACACCTCAAAAAAGCGAAATGGCTGCCGCAGCAAAGAGCGCCCGTTTAACGGGCGCCAACAGCTAGTCTATTATATTAATACGGTAAGCTTCAACCCCCGAAATGGTTCCCACTCGAGATATCCTCACCCCGAGGATTCGGCGACTTCCCGACCGTCGCGATCGAAGGATATACGTTTTGCGGAGGACAATAAGGCATTCCTGAGTCGCTCCCGCCCCGTGATCGTCGTCCAGATCGAAGAAAAGGGAAAGTCAGCAATGCCAATTGCCGGTTTAAGACGCCGAGCATTGACTAACGATTTATCGCCGTAAAAGTATTTGTAAGAATATAAATTGGAGTAGATAAAACAAATAATATATCGAGAAACCATTTTAGATATAACAAGTTGCGAAACTATCCAGGTTTTGATAAATATCAATATTTATATTACGCGGATGGTATGGTACTGATCGCTATTGCCGATTGGCATCGTGTTTGTAAGTGCATGGACGACAAAATGCGACAACTTCAATTTAGCTGCGGTTATACAACGCGCAATGGCTGTACAGCCGTGTATACACGTCGCGCAGTCATCAAATTACCCCACCGAACCGTAGTTTATTTGCATAGCTCACTGACCTGCTGACCATCGTCTCTGTCACCATATATTTGCCCTACCGTACACGATACTATAATTGCGCCAGCTTGTGGTAAGATGTATTAAGTCCACGAGCCCACATGCTTTGTACACAGCTGGGCGGGCGTGCAAAGTGCATTGAAGTGAATAAAGCGGGGTGGACAATGGTGGAGCAGGGGAGTTTTATACAATCTCGACATCTTGCGGTCTTATATTAAGATGATTGTATTATGCCATCCGCGAAGAGAAGACGCCTGGGGGGTGGGGGGGGGGGGGGGGGTATCTGCTCATTTATTATGCAATGCATGTATTGACGGCTACTATTCCCTTCAACCATGGAACTCCCATATCCTTGCTTCAACGGAATATATCATCGGGTTTCACAAGAATATGACAAAATGTATACGCCGGAGAACTTAGATTGGATATGAAAAGTTTATGGGATGCATGTATATAGACGGCTACAATTCCCTTCAAAGGAATATATCAACGGGTTTCACAAGAATATGACAAAATGTATACGCCGGAGAACTTAGATTGGATATGAAACGTTCATGGGACACGACGGGTTATGTGTCATGCAGGCAATTTGAGTCGCGGGGGGGGGGGGGGGGGGGGGGGGGGTCAGCGGTGAAGCTACTGTATATTAGCAAGTACACGAACATAGTGTACTGTATCTAATTTAATACAAGCGGAACAAATTATGGACTCTATAAAATATGGGGGATAACTGAATAACTTTGCATGGGTACTAAACCATTATGATTTTGTTATACATTGGCCGGATATCGTTGGACGGGACCCTAATGCGTCGGGGCCCTGTCCAACGACGGGTTGTGGGGCGGGATTGAGTCGCCCGTGTTTATTTTGTCTTATACTATTTCAATTATGACTCTGGGAATAGTAAAGATTTAAAGTATCGTTATGTCATCATCGCCTCTCTCTCACAAAAACCCGCGGGTTTCCGCGGGTACAGCTAGTACCCCAGGTAGCAAGCCAACGTTGGTCCAACGTTGGACCAACGTTGTCCAATTTTTTCGGCAACGTTGGTCCAACGTTGTCCGGCAACGTTTGACCAACGATGGTTGCGTACGCCCAATCAACGTTGCTCCAACGTTGCCGAAAACGAAATGCCAACGTTGGATCAACGTTGGTCCATCGTTGAAAAGTTGTTATTTGTCAACGTTGGACCAACGCTTTTCCAACGTTAATCCAAGGTTGGTATTTTGTTGGAGCAGCGTTGATTGGGCGTACGCAAACGTTGATCCAACGTCAAAGCAACATGTGTCCAACAAGCATCCAATATGTCTCCAACATGCATCCAACAAGCAGCCAACATTGGACCAACGCTTTTCCAACGTTAATCCAAGGTTGGTATTTTGTTGGAGCAGCGTTGATTGGGCGTACGCAAACGTTGATCCAACGTCAAAGCAACATGTGTCCAACAAGCATCCAATATGTCTCCAACATGTCTCCAACAAGCATCCAACGTTGGTCCAGCGTAATTCACCAACATTTCTCCAACGTTGGTCCAACGTTGATCCAACGTTGGTCCAACGTTGGTCCAACATTGGACCAACGTCTCACCGTACTAAAAAAATTTAATTAATATTCATATGACACGCCTATTGGTGATATCTAGAACATCCTATCCTAGCTTTCCCTTTACCTAAGACTAACCTAACCCTAACCCTATTCCTAGTCCTATTCCTATCCCTATCCATATAGTCCTATTCCTATTCCTACACTCACTACATCTACATCATCCACTCAGCTTTATATAACCTAGCTTCTGTGTTAATATTTGTTTGATGGTTGGTATTTCGATAAAGTTGAATGTTTGGATAAAGTTTTAAGAATTTACACAAATACATCATGGAAACAAACCTTTAGAATGTTTTTGTAGATAAATAACTTACATATATTTCAAATAATGAGTAAATAATAACATTGGATTCATTCTGAACAATCAAATAACATGATTATTAATGCTTTTTGCAGTCAATGATAACCACTCATGAATATTCATGAATAATAACCAACGTTCATCCAACGTTGAACCAACGTTGATCCAACGATGGCATACATCCTGCTTTCAGCAGCTAATTTTAAATCCTTTTATTATGCAAGGGGGTTTTGACCACCTGTGCTACGAGTAAAAAAATTACCTTTTCTAACATAACAGCTACATGTAGTGAACAACAGATGTGAAATGTTGGATTCTCGTTGGAATAACGAACGTTTCACTGTGGGTTACCGATGTCGATCCAACGTTGCTCTAACGAGATTGTCCAACCTCCATTTCACTTTGAGTTACCGATGTTGATCCATCGCATGGTGTTGTAATATAATACAAGTAGGCGAAATGCCATGTGTAACTCTGGCATAACAATAATAAATACTGGTAAATTACAAACTTGAGTGTCAGGGTAGACTACCCGACACCCAGAAGATGGAACCAGGGGATTATTCTGCCCCTTTCGTACGGTTGTCATCCCCTATTGTAAGACCGACATTTACCTTATGCAAAATGGTTTAACGTGCTAGTGCCAGGGTGGACTACCCAACGCCTAGATGATACCAAGGGATTATTCTGCCCTAAATGGTATTCATCTCTATCACAAATCTAATCTATCCGGTGGTCTGAGAGTAGACGTCGAAGTGGGTAGCGCCTGTCACGTTCTTGCGAGGGCGGCTTCACCTCACTCCAGCACGCTTCTGGGACCTCCGTTTCCTCGTTTACTGGAACATGGATGTTACCTTCAGGTGCGCGACGCTTCTTTAGATGACGTCTGTTCCGGCGATACCGCCCACCTTTCTCACTCTGGATGTGGTACGAGCGGGGCGTTGAATCTTGAGTTGTCACTACGCCAGGTTTCCATTCTTTTCCCACTTGGTAGTACACACGTTCTCCAGACTTCAACACCGGCAGCGACTTGGCACCCTGGTCATAGTATCGCTTCTGCCTCTTCTGGAGCTCTTTCTTCCTACTAGCTATGCACCGTTGATAACGAACAGTACAGTTCTCAATAAAGCGTTTTCTGGATGGTATATCCGGTCACACATCAACCTAGATCGACAAATCTATCGCTTTCATGGCCTTTTTGACATTATTATTGTTATTTTCACTGTCGGCATTCTAGCGATAGACGCGACCGATACGCGGTGCCTTAAGAGGCAAGAACACCGTAGCTCTACAGTAAAAGTTACTTACGGAAAATCATTTTTTTTTGCACATAAAACACAACATATTTAGTATTTTGAGCGACATTTGTAGCCCTATCAATACATTTAGGGCTGTTATAATACTTTAACTCACCGATCTCGTGTGTCACTATACATGTCATTCTATAATTACGGCGAATTGTGAGATTTTCCACAATTTTCCATCACTCTTCGTCGGTCTTTCGCCGTTCAAACTGCCGTTATCGTACACAGATGCAATAATTACGGTATCGCTAGCGTGCACACAAAAAAAAAACAAAAAAAAAACGACGCAAAATTTAAATGAGTTATTTGACTTGACAAACTGTTACCGCTACCGAATAATTATTGGAATCACTGGCCCACAATTATTTGCTAAAAATGTATCGGTAACAGTTTGTCAAGTCAAATAACTCATTTAAATTTTGCGTCGTTTTTTTTTTTTTTTTTTTTTGTGTGCACGCTAGCGATACCGTAATTATTGCATCTGTGTACGATAACGGCAGTTTGAACGGCGAAAGACCGACGAAGAGTGATGGAAAATTGTGGAAAATCTCACAATTCGCCGTAATTATAGAATGACATGTATAGTGACACACGAGATCGGTGAGTTAAAGTATTATAACAGCCCTAAATGTATTGATAGGGCTACAAATGTCGCTCAAAATACTAAATATGTTGTGTTTTATGTGCAAAAAAAAATGATTTTCCGTAAGTAACTTTTACTGTAGAGCTACGGTGTTCTTGCCTCTTAAGGCACCGCGTATCGGTCGCGTCTATCGCTAGAATGCCGACAGTGAAAATAACAATAATAATGTCAAAAAGGCCATGAAAGCGATAGATTTGTCGATCTAACATCAACCGTGAAGCTCGCCTCCCAAAATGGATTCAAATTAGCATTTCTACAACACAGGTCATGGCGAATCGAATCAGACATACAGTCACTTTCACTTCAGACACCATGTTGTAATATAATACAAGTAGGCACACGAGTATAGTTGAAAGCTTACTTTATTAACTGCTTGTAGATCGATGGCCCAACTCATACATGGTCTCTTGACACCCGATATCGATCCTATATGGTAATTCACCGGGGATGGCGCACTTCTATTTATGATTGTAATTCTACTTGAGTCCACTCATTACTGTTGGTCTAACGAGATTGTCCAACGTCTTTTTCACTGCGAATTACCGATGTTGATCCAACGTTGGTCCAACGAGATTGTCCAACGTCTTTTTCACTACGAGGTACCGATGTTGATCCAACGTTGGTCCAACAAGATTGTCCAACGTCTTTTTCACTGCGAGTTACCGATGTTGGTCCAGCGTTGCTCCAACGAGATTGTCCAACGTCAATTTCACTGCGAGTTACCGATGTTGGTCCACCGTTGGTCCAACGAGATTGTCCAACGTCCATTTCACTGCGAGTTACCGATGTTGGTCCAACGTTGGTCCAACGAGATTGTCCAACGTCTTCTTCACTGCGAGTTACCTATGTTGGTCCAACGTTGGTCCAACGAGATTGTCCAACGTCTTTTTCACTGCGAGTTACCGATGTTGATCCAACATTGGTCCAACAAGATTGTCCAACGTCCATTTCACTGCGAGTTACTGATGTTGGTCCAACGTTGGTCCAACGAGATTGTCCAACGTCTTTTTCACTGCGAGTTACCGATGTTGATCCAACGTTGGTCCAACGAGATTGTCCAACGACTATTTCACTGCAAGTTACCGATGTTGGTGCAACGTTGGTCCAACGAGATTGTCCAACGTCCATTTCAGTGCGAGTTACCGATGTTGGTCCAACGTTGGTCCAACGAGATTGTCCGACGTCTTTTTCACTGCGAGTTACCGATGTTGGTCCAACGTTGGTCCAACAAGATTGTCCAACATCCATTTCACTGCGAGTTACCGATGTTGGTCCAACGAGATTGTCCAACGTCTTTTTCACTGCGAGTTACCGATGTTGGTCCAACGTTGGTCCAACGAGATTGTCCAACGTCTTTTTCACTGCGAGTTACCGATGTTGATCCAACATTGGTCCAACAAGATTGTCCAACGTCCATTTCACTGCGAGTTACCGATGTTGGTCCAATGTTGGTCCAACAAGATTGTCCAACGTCTTTTTCACTGCGAGTTACCGATGTTGGTCCAACGTTGGTCCAACGAGATTGTCCAATGTCTTTTTCACTGCGAGTTACCGATGTTGATCCAACGTTAGTCCAACAAAATTGTCCAACGTCTATTTCACTGCGAGTTAACGATGTTGATCCAACGTTGGTCCAACGAGATTGTCCAACGTACATTTCACTGCGAGTTACCGATGTTGGTCCAACGTTGGTCCAACGAGATTGTCCAACTTCTTTTTCACTGCGAGTTACCGATGTTGGTCCAACGTTGATCCAACGAGATTGTCCAACGTCCAACGAGTTCCAACGAGTTTGCAAGTTTCCGACGTTGGTCCAACGTTGGCTTGCTACCTGGGACCTTAACTAATTCAACATTGATTGTTTCTGCAAGAGTGTGTGGATTATCGTGAGAAAAAAATAAGTTAGTGTCATCGGCAAAAATAACAAACGATAAAACATCAGATGACCTACTAAAATCATTAATATATAAAATAAATAAGAGTGGGCCTAAGATGCTTCCTTGTGGGACGCCACAAGATATATTACGTAACTCTGAACTATGATTATTTACAAATACATATTGCTGTCTATTTGAAAGGTAATTCCTGAACCACTCCAAGGCCTTACCACGCACACCGTAATGGGAAAGTTTATAAAGTAAAATATCATGGTTAACTGTGTCGAAGGCCTTGGAGAAATCTAGAAAAATACCCACCATGTGGGAAGATTTGTCAATAGCATGTGCTACTTTCTCAATAAAAGATAATAAAGCATGGGTAGTACTATACTTTTCTCTAAAACCAAACTGAAAGTTCGAAAGAATATTTTAATTTTTTAAAAAGGAAACTAATCGAATGCATATAATTTTTTCTAGTATCTTAGAAATAGAAGGTAATAAAGAAATTGGACGATAATTTGTAATGTCTAACTTATCACCCTTTTTGAATAAGGGAATAACTTTAGCTATTTTCATTGTGTCAGGGACTTCACCATTTAACAAGGACAAATTAAAAATATGAACTAATGGATCTACTATGTAAGGAATAATGCCTTTTAAAATACAATTATTTATACCATCGCAACCAGAACTTTTCTTATCATTTAAATTAGAAACAATATCTAATATCTCAAATTTATGTATAGGAGTAAAAAATATTGAATTTGGATTTGCGGGGCCTAAAAAATCAACAAAGTGTTTATCAGTCGGCGGAATATCTCTAGCTAAATTGTCCCCAACAGAAGAAAAGTATTTATTAAAAATATTAGGTATAACATTAGGATCTTCAACAATCTCATTATCAACATTAATTTTAGTTATGTCACATTTATTTTTTACTATATTCATTGCTTGTTTAATAATTTTCCACGTATTTTGCATATCATGCTTATATAATTCTAAGCGATCCACAAAATATTTTCTCTTTTCCAAACGAATTATTTTAGTCAGAGTATTTTTATACGATGTATATTTTATTTTAGATTGTAAAAAGTGGCAAATAGCATTATCTCCTTTAAAATGCCAAAGACGGCCATCTTGGATGTATGTGGGTTGCCAAGGTGATACGTCGAATTAAGTATCATAAATGGATTTCCTGCCCCCAAAAACCTTGGAAAAGTGGTATTTCACATCTTTTTTTATTTTCCGGGTTCCCAATATACTCAATTTGGGGGAATATGCAAATTAGGTAAATAATAAAATGATGCTAATTATATGCATTGCAAGAGGTTGCCAAGGCGGCAACCAAGCTGAAGTATCTTTTATATACATTTAGAACATGATTAAAGAAAAAAACACTATAATTATTGCTTATTAGAGGCTGTAGCCAATGAAAACCAATAATATTCATAAATATGCAAATTAGGAAGCAGCCATCTTGGATTTCAGGGTTTTCTCCATATGGCACTCGCAAACGAGCACCGGAAATAGATTCCTTGCCCCAAAATACCTAAGAATATTTGTTTTAATTACTAGCGTACTATTCCTAGATAGAAAATGACCCCTGACCTTATTTCATAATTATGCAAATTTGCTAATTATCTTTATAATGCAAATTAAACCACTTTCCGCAGCTTCGATTTCTTAGGACTTTTTTCTGGTTATTAAGGGGAGTTTCCTGAACAGAATTCCGAAAAAAATCCCGTGTTGCAATTTTGCCGAGGTTACCCCCTAATATTTGCTAGATTGACTGGACTACGAGCGCAGCGAGTGGGTTTTAGACCATTTCCAAAGTTAAAAGAGTGCATACAATTCTTACCGATCCACGAAATATGCCTGTGCAGCATTTGTTTTATAAAATGGGCGCGAACAAATGTTAAAATCAGACTTTTTCCCAGTGATGGCTAAATTGGCTAAATTTACCGACCCATGGCTTCAAAATTACCGACCCATGGCTTCAAAAGTACCGACCCATGGCTGCAAAAGTACCGACCCATGGCTGGGAAAAAAATTGGATTTTCACATTTAAATTTTTTTTTTTTTTTAATGATATAAAAAAAATTATATCAATTTTTAAATAAAAATTATTTTTTATTTTAAAATAATTTGTTTTAATTATATAATTTTTTGTTATTTTTTCTTTTCGATCCACGAAATATGCCTGTGCAGCATTTGTTTTAAAAAATAAGCGCAACAAACTGTGAAAATCAAACTAAAGTGAGCCATGCATCAGTAAAAAACACGCAAATTGACCAATCAGAATGCAGGGATTCTTCTACCCATTTTATAAATAGCAATAATGGATAAGTGGTGAGCCCGCCGAGCATGCATGCAGCAGTGCAGCCCAACCAGCATTCTTTCCCGCACAACACAAAAGAACCATGCTTGTGACTGAGTTTCCCCTTTTCCTCATTGAAATAATAGGTTAAAAGCAAAATCCTTGAGCTAGGGCAAAACAAAATGGATTATATTCATATCATTGGTTCTGCTTCGTAAATATTACTACTGTATGCACTGCAATAAGCAGGCTGCAAAATCTGACTGTATTCAATGTTCTAATTGTGAAAAGCGGTATCATGAGATATGTTCAGGCTTTCTGGAAGATTTGATGCACACTAAAAGCTCAAGAGTTGTCTGGATTTGTCCAGTTTGTGACGATTTGAACCTCTCAAGCTCTAGTGTGACTAATACCGTCCTTCCCATCGATAATTCATTTAGCGTATTATCTTCCTTGGATGATGAAGGTTCGTTGAATGTTGCACACACGTCATTTCAAACCCCGAGAACATCATCAACGCCTAGAAAAGGAACTGGACAAGCTGAACCTCTGTCAACGCTGACGAAACCTAATGAATCCGTCCTATCATCCCCTAAGAGTAAGAAGCTTAATCGAAGAACACTAAAACAGAGCGAAATTCAGAGAAGGCAGTTAGTTATTATAAATGACAACATAATAAACTCGCCATTGATAACACAGAACTCTAAAGAGAATATTACAAAGGAACATATTACGATTCGTACTCCTGGACCTACCAACCAAGCATCGGGTGACACTAATCCGCACACCAGCAAGGCAAAAGTACTTAAGTCGCAAAACATCAGTGTTTCAGTCATCAACTGCAGCCGCAGCATCAGGGGTAAAACTGCTGTTTTTCACTCGTATATTGAAACTGAGAACCCCGACATAGTCATTGGAACTAAATCTTGGTTAGATGGGAGCATCTGCTCTGCTGAAATTTTTCCTGACCATCTACAGGTATTCCGTAAAGATAGAACGTCACACGGTGGAGGTGTATTTGTAGCTGTGCGGAAATGTATATACCCTGTTTTGAAAGTACTGACCTTGCCGTTGCTGATACCGAACGTATGTGGTGCCAAGTTTCCCTTCCTGGTCAAGATGTCCTGATCGGATCATTTTACAGACCTCCCAATGCAGGCATAGATCCACTGAATAATCTCCATGCCAGTCTTAGAGAAATCAACAGCAAATCGCGTTCTCCTCATATTGTAATAGGAGGTGACTTCAACGTACCCGATCAAGACTGGTCAAGTGATGCTGGCATTATACCTCGTGGAGATCTTCAAGCCACCTTCACTCAATTAATTAATGACAACTACCTGACGCAGAAGGTCAACTTTTCTACCAGGAGAGACATCAATGGAACTGAAAATACACTGGATTATTACTCACGACCCATCCATCACTTGTAAAGAACGTGAAGCCACACGCAGGTATTAGTGATCATAGTATTGTACACTGTGTCATCTCTACCAGAGTAGAGATTAAAAAGAAGCCACCCAGGAAGATCCCATTATGGCGCAACGTGGATGAGGACGAATTTAAGAGCAGATCATCGCTTGTGAGCGAAGATTTTTTTGCTCGAGATCCGGCAACTTTCAGCATTGAGGAAAACTGGAACTGGTTCAAAACATCCATATTATCAGTTGTTGACGACCTTGTCCCTCACAAACGAGTAAGCGGGTCATCTGCTCCATGGTTTAACTCAAGGATGAAGCGCCTATGTAGGAAAAAGGAAAAGGCATACATTAGAGCGAAACAAAACAACTCCGCAGCCGATTGGGACAGATTTTGCACCATTCGAAAGCAAGTTGACAGATCACTTCGAGATGCACACAGGCAATACGTTCACCGTGTAGCAGAGTCAGAGGATCCGAAAACATTTTGGCGATACATCAAAGCCAGACGAAAAGATAATGTTGGTGTGCAGCCATTGAAAGTAGATGGGAAGTTAACAACAACCGATGCGGAAAAGGCCCATGCACAATTGTGGATCAATTCCAAAGTGTATTTACCAGAGATGAAGGAGACGAGCTGCCTGCCATGCCTGATAGCCCATATCCAGATATGCCAGACATCGAAAATGATATAAATGGTGTTGAGAAACTGTTATCTACCATAAATACATCGAAAGCTATAGGACCAGATGGGATCCCCAACCAGGCTCTGAAATTAGCAGCTAAGGAACTTGCCCCCTTGGTAGCTTTCATATTTCATCAATCCATCACGTCTGGGGAACTGCCACTTGATTGGAGGCGAGCCAACATCAGTCCTATCTACAAGAAAGGTGCAACCACAGATCCAGCAAACTACAGACCGGTATCACTCACATGTACGTGCTGCAAGCTGCTGGAGCATATTGTGGACAGCCAGATGATGAGGCATTTGAGCAAGTTTAACATCATAGCCGACAACCAGCATGCCTTTCGGAAGAAGAGATCATGTGAGACTCAACTTATTCTCACTACTCATGATCTTCTGCAAAATATAGACAACAGAATTCTCACAGACGTAGGAGTGCTTGACTTTTCAAAAGCGTTCGATGTCATTCCACACAAGAGGCTGCTTCTTAAGCTAGGTCATTATGGAATCCGGAACAAGACAAGGGACTGGATAAAATCATTTCTAACCAATCGCTCTCAGCGTGTGATGGTAAATGGAACTGCATCCGACTGGAAACCTGTGTTAAGTGGCACCCCTCAGGGTACAGTCTTAGGCCCTCATCTCTTCCTCATATTTATAAATGACATACATGAGAACATATCCAGCACGGTCCGCTTATTTGCTGATGATTGCCTCGTCTACAACACCATCACGTCTGCTGAGGACCAACTCCAACTGCAAGAGGACTTAGACAAACTGGTTGACTGGGCACAAACCTGGGGCATGAGATTCAATCCATCTAAATGCAAGAATGTGAAGATTTCTCGTAGGAGGCAGGAAGAACCTACAAAGTATACATTGATGGGAGTTGACCTTGAGGAGAAGAAGGAAATCCAGTACCTAGGAGTCCAAATTCAACATGATCTCCGATGGAACAAACAGACCGCACATGCAACCTTCAAGGCAACGAGGGTGTTGAACTTCATCAGAAGAAATTTCCACTACTGTACACCGAATGTCAAGGAAAAGCTGTACATGACATTAGTGAGACCTCATCTAGAATATGCTTCTGCTTCATGGGACTCATACACACAGAAGAACATAAATGGCATAGAAAGAGTGTAAAATAGGGCAGCAAGATTTGTGTCCAACACATACGGGGAAAATACAAGCATCACTGCCATTCTTAAAGAGCTTAAGTGGACTGCGCTTCAAGACAGAAGGAAATGTCATCGCCTAACCTGCTTTCAAAAGATGCTGAACGGAAACCTGGACATCAAACATGAGGACTTCATTCAACCCAAAATTGACAGAAACCGAAGGGGCCATTCTCTACAGTATCAACAGCAACACACAAACTCTGAGGCGTTCGCAAATTCATTTTTCGTCCGTACAACCACTGAATGGAATAATCTACAGTAAACCAGCCCTCACTTCATACATTCCAGAATGCGCTTGCTAAGGACCCTTCTGTCCTTAGGGGCTAACCACTCTCTCGGACCCACCTCCAGTTAAAACTCCTATGGAGTGTTTTGGAGGAATAAACTACCAAGTACCAAGTACAATCCCTGCCACACTGGCCGCGTATATATATATTCCCTTTTATGCATTAAACGCGCGCCAGGGGAATCCCCGATCTCTATTCTGATCTTTCGTGCTTTCGTTTGTTTAGAGCAGGTTACTAGCGAGCCTTGTTAAGCTGCTCTCACACTTTGGCGATCAGTTGCATGTACGAGTTGAGGCGAGTAACAAACAAATTACCGACGGTATATATACTCCTCCTACAATTGTCACCACGGCCCGTATGGGGCCATCTGTATAGACCAATATGGACCCCTAAGATTTTGCACCCAAGATTATGCCCATATTATGGGCAAATAGATGGCCCGAGGGTGAACTGGGCATGCTATACGATTGCTTACCGGGATGAGACTCTATCTTGGTCATGATAACCTTCACCAAAATATTGGCAACTCGAATGCAATGCACGCTCAATTTGTTTCAATACAACTCGTACAAACACGTACAAGGCTCTTGTTATTCGCAGGGAGCTCGTAACAGCTCGAGCGGAGATCATGGGTATAGGCCTACAGGTCGTTCGACGATCGGTTCAGGTCGTCCATAGCTATAGCTCATCACAACTCGGACTAGCTCAGCGTAACTCGTATCGTATCGTTTTAACATCGTATTAAAGGGGTAGTACAGTTTTGGTAAGGCTGAACTTTAGTAAACAAACCTGGACAAGAACATTATAAACTAATAGTTATAACTCTACCATGCTCGAAAGGTATACAAAATTACAATCGACTAAGTAAAAGGCCTTTTTTTTTTTCAAAGATATTTATTTTCTCCATTACTTTTTTACAAACAATAACAAAATAACAATAACAATCAATAACAAATCAGTACATTTGCATGTTTACATAATTATATATAATATGATTTTACATTCACATCTAAATAGTACCAATTAACTTTTACTATTTACATCAAATAAAGCATGAAATATGCATGCATGAAGAAAGCATAAACATAAAAAAGGGGAAAATAGGAGAGAACAAAACATTCCCCCCCCCCCCCCCAAAAAAAAAACACACAAAAAAACAACAAAAAAAAACACCTATACAAGCACTTACATACACACGCGTGCATAGACACCCACACACACATCCACAGAAAACATGCCTACATCTTGTGAGAATCTCGACCAATTATTAGCCATGTTTATTTCATTGCTTCTATTCGCCTTCCCTATTTTGTTCTGCACGAAGCTATTTTAAATTGTCCCACTTTCTAAAATGATATGTTAGAGTACCTCGAGCTCCAGCTAATTTCTTCTCCTCCTTTCTATTTTCTAATAATCTTTTCTTAATCTCCAAAGGAGTTGGTGGTTTATTTTTATTTTTACTGTCTATAAATATCATATATTTTATCAAAATTATTATATGATTTAATAACTGTTCCTTCCCTATGTTTAACTCAATTATCCCTACATGGATACCTTTCCAATTTATATTTTTAATCTCTACTAAATTAAATAGATTCCCACACTTTTCCCAAATTGGTTTTACTTTCTCACAAAGACAAAATAAATGCTCGTAAGTTTCTTCATATTTACCACAAAAAGAACATAAATTACTATTAACCATTTTAAATGTATATAATATTATAAAGCATTTTAAATTGAAATTCTCGAAGCTTACTATTCAAAGTGCTTTTTCTAAGTCTTACGAATATTGATTGTATATCTTTCCAATTAATATTATAAATCTGCTCTAAATTTCGTTCTGCATATGATTTTTCTACTCTCTTATTTAATAAAAAGTCCATATCTAATTCCCTATCTATATTTGAGTGAGTATTTTTATTTAAAAATTGTTTCCATGAAGGGGGAATGCCAAGAAAAATACGCTGTATTTTTGTGATTTCAAAAGTATTTAAACCCTTTCTTTGAAATTCCTCATTTGCTTTTATATTGCCTTCCTCATCAATAATATGATGCAACTTATAAACATTTTTTTTAAATAGTTGTTCATCAAAAGGAACATGACCATCAATATAAACAAATCTATTATTATAAATAATCTCATTCCTTTTAGATGTATCTTTTTTTAACAAAAACGTTTTCGTGGCCATCCAAACGTCCAACATATCTCTATAAAATGCCGGTAATACTAATTCAGATATACCTATGATTGCATTATTATAAAATATCAAACTTCCTCCAGCATCTTTAGATAAATAATTAAAATACTGTTTCCATCCCATTTTTGCATCCCCCGTTAAGAGTCGCTTTACCCACATAATCCTTTGCACTAAAATAAATAAATGAAAGTCTGTTAGTCTAAGTCCACCTTTACAATAATCCAAGAACATAACATTTCGTTTAATTTTATCTTTTCCATTCCACAAAAAGTCAAAAACCAATTTATCCAAATCTTGAAATACCCAATTCGGTACTGGTGTCAGCGCCGATACATAAATCAATTTTGACAAAATAAACGTTTTTATCAATTGGATTTTCCCCATTAAAGTTAAATCTCTTTGTTTCCACCAAGACAACAACTTTTTTATTCTACTCAAAATTTCCTTATAATTTGTCCTTTCCTGAACTTCGACATCCAAAGAAAAGTATATACCCAAAATTTTAAGTATTTGTACTATTTTACCAAATGGAAGAGCAATATTTTTATTTTGAGAAGGGCCTAACAATAATATGAAAGTTTTTTCTTTATTAATTTTTAATCCAGAATTTGTAGCAAAACTTTCGAACAGTTTTTCTACCCTTTTAAGTGAGTTTGAGTCCCGAATAAAGAGAGTCATATCGTCTGCATAAAGAATTTGTTTTACTTGTACATTATTAAAAGTAAATCCTTGAATTTCAGGGTCTTTATATATTGAACGCGCTAAAATTTCAATACAAAGTATAAACAAATATGGGGACAGGGGTCCCCCTGTCTAACACCTCTCTTAATATCAAAGTATCCAGTAGATGCGCCCCCATTAAAAACACAACTTTGAGCATTATTATATATAGTCTCCACCCATCTACAAAATTACGGTCCAAAACCAAATGTAATCAAAACCTTCTGCAAAAAGTATGTGAAACTGAATCAAAAGCCTTTTCAAAATCAATTATCATCATATATCCAGGTATTTTATTAACTGATGTATGATGAATTATATCATCTATCATTCTTATCGCTTCACCTATATTTCGACCTTTTAAATATCCCACCTGGTCTACAGAAATTAATTCATTTAAAACTTTTTTAATCCTTATAGAAAGCACTTTAGTTAAAATGTTGTAGTCAACATTCAATAAAGATATTGGTCTATAATGTTTTATAAATAAGGGATCTTTTCCTTCTTTATAAATCAAACTTATAACTGCCTGCTTTTGTGATGAGGAAAGTTCCTTCTTTTCAAAAGCTGAATTTACAGAATCTACAACTAAATTTCCTATTAATGGCCAAAACAATATATAAAATTCGACACTTAAAGGGATAGTTGAGTTCTGGTAAGGAGAGTACAGTTTTGGTGAAACTGAATTTTAGTAACCAAAACCTGCATCATTACATTACAAACTAATATTTATAACTAGAAAGGAACAAAACATTACAAATGACGTAGTAAAGATCATGTTATCATTCAAAAAGAGCCGTTAAAACGTAAGAGGGCGCTCTCTAAACACTCATCGGTTTCAACCATTTTGAATTAAATATTGTGCATGTGATGCTTTGTTGAAATAGTGATTAGATAGAGAAATAACCAACAACTATTTAAATACCTATTTTGTAACTTTTTGAAAAGAGGAAGCATTTTTTTTGAATTTTTAACGGCTGGTTCAAAATTCTCTAATAAACCCGGGGCCCCGGGTTTATTACAAGTTGTTATATTTATGGATATTTCAGCCGTCTCTGAACCGATTTTGATCAAACAAAGATGATTTTATTGTTTAAATATTATGCTCTTTCAAATTTTACACTCAGTTTTTCATTACCTCACAAAAAAAAAAGTAGTCTAGCGCCCTCTCTACCAAAACTCAACTATCCCTTTAACCCATCATTACCAGGGGATTTATTAGATGCCATTTCTTTCATGGCTGCAACACATTCTCCGTTTGTTATTTTGCCTTCACATAATGCACACAACTCTAAATTTAATTTTGGCAGGTCCTGAAAATAATCATCCACAAAATCAACTTCCCCTTCCGATTGAGCATAAAGCTTACTATAAAATGTATATATTTCCTGAATAATATTTTTTTGATCAAAACTTATTTCTTCATCAATATAAAGTTTACTAATCACTGTTTTCTTTTTATTAGACTTCATTAATTGAGTAAAATACCCAGTGTCTCTTTCTCCATATTCATAGTGTATGATGCTCTAGAACGAATTTTAATACCTTCATTTATATAATTATAACAATCCTGTAAGTCTTTTTTTTTTCGTTCTAAGTCATCAACTTTTTCCTGGTCTATTCCATTCAACAATTCATTTTCCAACTTCAAAATATCTTCTTCAAAATTTTAAATTCTTTGTTTTCGTTGTTTCCCCTTTTCTTTTGAATATTTTCTACTAACATTTCTAATTTTCATTTTCAAAAAATCCCATAAAACTCTTTTATCTTCTATTTCTATTCGAAATTCTTCTTTTAATTTAATAATTTCCTCTTTAATACAATTAATATATTCAGTATCTTGACATAAACTATTATTTAATTTCCAATAGGATCCCTGAAACTTAGATGAATACATTAACTTATCGTAAAATTGCAATTGAATGGCTGAATGATCTGGAGCCGTAGAAGGCAGTGGCGTAGCGAGGGTCAACGGATTGGGGGGGGGGGGGCACAACTGCGAGGGAGCCAAGCGACCAAGCCCGAGGGCGCGTAGCGCCCGAGGGGGGGGGGAGGGTGTGGGAGGGGGGTGTCCCCCCCCCTCCCACGGTAGGGAGTTTTGCAATTTTGTTCACATGAAATAATGCAATCTGGTGCATAACCTAGCTTTTTGCTAAGGGTGGGGTTTGACCCAATGCTCGTCCACGAGCCGCGAAGCGGCGATTTTTTTTTGCTATTTTGAACCCCCGTAAGTGATATTTTCCTTCTATAGCTTCATGCTAAAGGTGGGGGTTTGACCCAATGACGATGCGGAGCATCGTCCACGAGCCGCAAAGCGGCGATTTTTTGAACCCCCGTAAGTGATGTTTTCCATCTAGCTTTTTGCTAAGGGTGGGGTTTGACCCAATGACGATGCGGAGCATCGTCCAAGAGCCGCGAAGCGGCGATTTTTTTTGCTATTTTGAACCCCCGTAAGTGGTATTATCCATCTAGCTTCATGCTAAAGGGGGGGGGGGGGGGGTTTACCCAATGACGATGCGGAGCATCATCCACGACTCACGAGCTGCGAAGCGGCGATTTTTTTTGCTATTTTGAACCCCCGTAAGTGATGTTTTCCATCTAGCTTCATGCTAAAGGGGGGGGGGGGGTTTACCCAATGACGATGCGGAGCATCATCCACGACTCACGAGCTGCGAAGCGGCGATTTTTTTTTGCTATTTTGAACCCCCGTAAGTGGTATTTTCCATCTAGCTTCATGCTAAAGGGGGGGGGGGGTTACCTAATGACGATGCGGAGCATCATCCACGAGCCGCGAAGCGGCGATTTTTTTTGCTATTTTGAACCCCCGTAAGTGATGTTTTCCACATCACATTTTCACTTGGCAGCCCAAGGGGGAGGGGGGGGGGGGGTTAAACCCCCTAATCACCCCTCACTGGGCGTAAAAAATGGTCAAAATTATCTATAAAAGCGGGAGGAATTCAAGATCCTAACAAGGCCCTTGGTATGATGGTCGATTTACCATGCGCTAGGAAGTTTGTTAGACCTACCTGCGCTCTATGTCTTCTGAAATGCGGTGAGCGTCGATCCTCGAGCACGGGACTGAAAATTTGCATAAAGCGCTATATTGGAAGGATGCTAGTACTAGGGAATGCCTGTTATGTTCTTCTTTATTATCGTCGATAACATCATTATCATCACATATTTAATAAATCATAATAATAATGAATGATATAATTGGCTTAATGTCGGGTCGTCATTTTTTTTTTTTTTTTTTTGCCAAACGATTGGGGGGGGGGGCACGTGCCCCCCCCCCCGTGCCCCCCCCCCCCCCCCGTAGCTACGCCACTGGTAGAAGGTATTATATCACACTTTAATACTACATGTTCTGCTTAGAAACAAACCAATAATCTAATCTACTTTGTATACATGAATTAACTTGCCTATACGTAAACTGTTTCTTCAATCCATTCCTTACCCTCCAAATATCCAGCAACTCAAATCTATCTAAAAATTGTTCAAATAAAGTATTAAATCGAGACTGAACACTGTGTTTACTACTTCCAAAATAATCTAAATCTTTATTTAAAATAATATTAAAATCTCCCCCAATAATTATTGCATTATTTTCTTTATTAATTTCTTTTACTATTTTTTCAAAATTAACCAAAAAATCATTTTTTTCTAATTCCCTTCCTCTTACTGGCAAATAAACATTAGCCATTATCAATTTCATCCCCTGAATAATACATTCCATTATAACATATCTACACTTATTATCTGAAATAACATTTAATATCTGAATATCTAATTTATTATCTATTAAAATAAGCACCCCTTTACTATGGTTTGTCCCATGACTAAAATATGAACTCCCATTCCATAGCAATTTCCAAGTCTCCTCAACTTCAATTGAATTATATGTTTCTTGTAAAAAAAACAATATCTACACCTTTATCTTTACACCACGTACAAATTTTTGCCCTCTTTGACTTTTCTCGAATTCCTTTAACATTCAAAGAAAGAAGATTACATTTAATAAAAATATCTTTACCTTCCATAATATACATATTAATATACATATATATTCATGTATTATTTCCTCCAAATATATAAGCTTCTAACAAACGGGCTGGCATAAGCAGGCTCAAGAATATATAAATGACTCCACAAATCAGCATACTGGTCGAGATCCCCAACTACGTCGGCAATGCAATTAATGGAGCAGTCAGACGGGACTTGCGACGACCTGCAACAGCTTGCGATTGGTCACGTGCGCGTGTGAAAGGCGGAAAGTGTCAAAGTCTGTAATACATTACCGCAGTGTACAAACTCACTGCAGCTATACAATATAAACACTCACAAAATGTTTCGCATTTCAAGGATTAGCGTTAATACCTCTCTGCTCTTATATTGATATGGTGTATATGATGCACAAATTATGGAATAATGATACTACTACTACTACTACTAATCGTGATAAAAATTATAATAGTAATAATGATAATAATAACAATAGTATTTAATAATAATTAATAATATTAGTAGTTCGTATTTATATCGCGCCTAATAGCCTCTAAGCGTCAGACCCGCGTATTTAACAATTACCTTGTACACATCCTCTACTACCCGGGGAGGATACTAGCGGTGGGCAACCATATTGGTGCACCAAGCTTATATGACATTAACCTGAGTATGCTTAGTATGGAGCCATAACAAAGAAATATGTTGCAAAATATAAACATAGGACGGGGGTCGGGGTGCAAGCTTTTAGCTTTTAGCTCATACAAAGACCCAAAATGGTCCAAATATAAATTACCGCGTTAAATAAGTTAGAAAAACAACAACAATAACAACTGTGGGTGTCACGACCAGATTGTATCTTATCCTGACGCAGATGGCGCCAGATGCATTTACATTATTTTGTGGTATTATTCTTGATGTTTTCTATTGGTTAATTACGCTCACGTGGATACACTCGTTAATTTATGATTGGTTTATATAATCACGTGTCTCATTAGATATGCTATGTCGTCATGCTTAACATGAATATTCATTATTACGTGATTATACTATGAATACTGTTGCTTACTGATTACGTAATATGTCTTTCATATTCAATTTGAACTTCATGAATTAACCATGTTTAACAACGCCCGTTACTGTTAGGGTAATATCTCAATAGCTGTATTATTGATGTATTTTAGGTATACGTTTTCGCGGGCTAGATTGTGGAAACAGTTTGATTTTGTCTGGCAGCAGAAACGGACGTGTTACAGACAGTTCTGTTCAGTTAGATATAATTTCCCACAGTTTGTGGGTCTCAGGGCCAGGCCGTAACCAAGGCCATGCAGCTCTTCCTGACGAAGGCGTCGTCGACGAGGTAGACCGTCCGATGTCGGATCGCTGTCCACTCGATCGCCATCTACAACCGCGTTGGTCCCGGAGGTGCTACACCAGTTTACATCGCCGATGCACTGTGGGACGCGCACAAGCAATTCGACGGAACGTACATCGACAACGATGACGACCTTTAGTCTTCTGGCGACGATCACGATAACGTGGACTCGAGATCTCAGGTTTTATTGATTTATTTCTCGCGAGTATTATTTCACTGTCTGGCCAGATGGTTAGGATTCACGTCTAGTTATCGTTCGGTTTTCCTTTGCGAAATTCCACTTTCTTTTAAAGTTTGAACTCACACAAAAGTATTTACCCCAAAGAAATGTTAAGTGTTTAATTAATCGATTATAATTGTTTATTCTGATTGATTGTTGTTATTTGTTAATCGAATTCGACATGAAGGAGAATCTTGGGCCCAAGAGCGCAAGAGCCGAGACCCCCCCCCCCCCCCCCCCTCCTTCGCTGTCATGTGGATGCCGATCCCAATCATGACAATACAAACCTGTCGGTTGAATACCTCCCTTTCAATGATGAGGGTGTGTAGGTGTGTAATGAGAATAAATAACTTTTGATGAAAAGCAGAAATATCTGGAGGCTTGCCTGGAGTATTCAGGATAAATCATTGTCTACCAAACCATGCATCGTTGCCATGGATACGATTTCAATAGGTCACCGCAATCACCGCATGCGACGAGACTTGCCTGAAGTATTCAGGATTAAGTATTGTCTACCAAACCATGAATATTTGCCATGGATGCAACTTCAATAGGTCAATAGGGTGAGATGAAGCCACCGCAATAACCGCATGCTCTTTCTCTCTCTCTTCTATTGTTTTGATCGCAACGGATTTTGAACCGACTTTTTGATGTTCAAAAACCTTGCGACGGGGAACCTGCCGTCGCAAGAGAACACACGGCGCATGCGTTCCTCGTGACCAGTCGTGCTATTGTTCGATCGACAACCCAAAACCAGGCTTATGATGCTTATGAAGCACGGTAAATAACATGTTAGGTTTACTTTAGCCTAAATGTAATACATACAACCTATTTATGTCTATAATTGGGAATAATACCGAATTTATTGCGATATTTGCATTCTGATGTAACGTCTAGTTATTTCGAACATGATCGGCCCTTCATAAGTTATATTGTCTTGTTGCAGGTCGTCGCAAGCATCGTGTGACTGCTCCATAACACTCACACACAGCTGCACACACAACATACACAGTAACTTAAAAAGTGATTCAGGTAAAGTGTCCAAATCCACGAAAATGACTTGGAGCTTCCTCGTTTCTCTTCTACCGTGTTGTTTAGCTTATGGTAAGAGAGGAATAAAATAGGGTTCGATTTTTTCAAATGTCCCTTTAGTATGAAGATAATTATCATTTAAATCTTTTATTTCAAAAGCGTTAATCAACGTCTTTGGTGACCTTTGACCTTGTCGTGCCTGCTATATTGTGTGACCGATCCCCGCCCGGCTATATTGCATACAGCTAGTCATAGACGTACGTTCGTAGAGAGCCGTACGTACGTAATACGTGTACGATACGCGTACAGCTACAGCGGTAGTAGTGAGCGAAGTACTGTGCATATTTGCATTGTCGTCGCTGGGCAATTAAAAGGACAAATTGACGGTATCGATAGCAAAAAACGATACATACTTTTTTTGAAGAAACAACATTTTGGGCAATTATGGTTTTCAAATGCCAAATTCAGTAACTAATTTTAATGAAAAGGTTAGGTAGGCTTTATAGCTACCCAGTTGTTTAATTTGGCGCATGCTCAGTTCTTTTTAACGGAGTTATTATGCATTTCTTATTTTGTCTTTATTACACGTCGATAATGCGCCGATATTGGGCATGAAAAAGGACAAATTGCGAATTGCCCTTTTACGCGCATTGATAATGCACAGCCAATGCGCGCGACGTGGCAGAATAATGGGCATGAAAAAGGACAAATTGCGAATTGCCCTTTTACGCGCATTGATAATGCACAGCCAATGCGCGCGACTTCGCAGTATTATGGGCGTCAAAAAGGGCAAAGTCCATTTTGTCCAGGGGGGTGTCACTGCTGCCAGAGTGCAGCGATTTTTGCTCACCGGAAGAGCCCACAACTGGTTGCATTATGGGCTACTTGGGAACTACAGTTAACCAATCACAGAGTAGTTCAAACGCGTCGTCACGGGATCGAGGTCAATAAAACAAGTTCATATGCATACGTCACAATGGCTCCCATTGTTCTCATAAGCGTGATGAAATCTAGGACAGTGTGCGCAGGAAAATAGGCGCGATAGTCTACGCACTGCATAGCACGATGATTGGTCCAGTATTTCTAGGTCACTACGCGATGACGTAGAGAAGTGGGCTACGGGAGCTTCAAAAATCGGTTCACTCCGCCATGTTGCCCATGTACAAAGTCTATGGGACACGTGACTTGCGCGCGTTAAGTGAGCCTTCTAGTTATAAACGGGTTGGTTTGTTTATTCATACTTCTATGATTTTGTCCTTTTTGTTGCCCATATCATACGCGCAGGAGGTGCGCGTTTAGTTGTGTATGCCTAACATGCAAGGGGTATTTCGTCGCCGCTTAAAAAGAAATTGGATAAACTTGTGGCCTTGCGTATGTGCAGATATTGTAACCAATGCTACGTTTTTTTCGGAAAAGTAGTCAAATAACACATTTCATTCGTTATAAGTGTATTGATTCTTACCCAAATAACACCTCTCGGCAGTTCGTGATAAAACAAATTTGGCCTTTTAGTTGCCCAAATACGCGCAATTTGTTAATTTCTCCTTTTTTTATTTATGATTTTCTCAAAAAGTAGGGCATATATGGGGATTCTAAATATATCATCGGATAGGGTTTAAAGTACTCTATCTGAAAATAAAATAAAAACAAAATCGATATTTGACGATAATATCGGCCATTTTGCCCTTTTTATTGCCCAGCGACGTTGTGTACTAAATACCACTAGCAAATTTGTTGAAGAAACCGTTTGAGAATCTACAAATAAAATGCGAATGAGAATGCGGCCTGGGAGGAGATCTAGAGGTTCATCAAGAAGAAAAAACAACAATTTGGTTGATAATTGAGATGCATGCAGAGCTGAGTCTGAGAAGCTGCAGGTGATCGAAGACGACACGCACGGTCATGCACGGCCGGGACACTCAGCGCCGATCGAAGCCCCGGGCTAAGGTACGTCCTCCCAAGTCAAGGGCCCAATTACAGAATCAGCAATTCAAGTTTGAGTGTAGATCGACAAATCTATCGCTTTCATGGTCTCTTTGACATTATTATTGTCTTTTTCACTGTGAAAATGACAATGATTATCATGTCAAAGAGGCCATGAAAGCAATAGATTTGCCGATCTAGTTATGTTGATATCTCTTTTGTTATGACTTACGATTATGAAATGATGGGCCTTCTCAAATTTGATATAGAATGAGTAATCCGTTTTTTGTGTTTTTTTATCGATGCTCATTTTTGATAATGTTAGGTCTATGGTCTGGAATGCACTGTGTCTGTGTAGTACTCGGTCTAACTCAAAAGACAAAAGTGAAATGTTGCAAAATAAAAAAATTATTGTCATTGTGAATTGTGGTGGTCAGGTGGTGCATTGGGTGGATTGATCCACCTCCCAATTTCAAATTTTTACTGGTCCGAGATGATACTTTAGCGGTCTTGACCTCGTAAAGTACGAAGAACCGTGGTCTCGGCCTCGAAAATGTCGAAAATTTTAAATACTAAATCATACTCTCGGCTTCGGAAATGTTGTACGACTACGTCAAATATGTCAAACTTTCTTTACCGGCCCGCCGCCCATGTTGTTGCCGTACAAAGCCGCATAGCTCTGCTCCCTTGTGTGACCCACCTCACCCCCCCCCCCCCCCCCCCCCTCCGCCTCCATGGAAAATTCCGGCTAATCTGCAAATCTCTTACTTCAGGACAAGTTTTTTTCATTAGTCTAATGATTAGATATTAGGCTTGGCAATCAAAAACCTTGGATGATCAGTGTTTTCTTTTTGTCTTACATAAGGCAATTGACTTTCCATACCAATTGCCATCATTAAGCAACTTTTTTGATTTTTATCCTCATTTTATAGCATTGGATGTGGCTGTTCTGTTCGACATTATACATAGAGGATTTCCGAGTACCGATAGAATGGACGTGCAATCTGCATGCTGACACGACTCACACGATTTGTGCTGGTGGTGACCCCGATTGACTTATGGTTAAGGTAATTCATTGAGAACCTTTTTCTTGGACTGTGGACAGAGATAAATGATAGATCTGTGTTCTGAAACTAGAATTTCATCTTCAAATTAGCAGGCAAAATCAATGAGAGTTTATTTTGGCATACCATTGTGTGTCAATTGCTATACTTGCACAAAGTGATCTCACTGGGATTCGAAACTGGGAAAACAACACAGATAAATGTCAGAGGAGGAAAGAATGTGCATTGAGCGCATATTTTGAAAACTTATCATGGGCTTGATTGTTATGTTATATAACAGAAAATCTCAATAAACAAGGGCCGACATTACTGGACATGAGAAAAGATTCACAATGCATTGTAGAATTTGCATTCCCTTACACCATTTTCAGAATGATGAAAATTATTTTAGCATGATTTTATTTTGTATCTCTGCAATATTTTCAGAATGTGGACCTTAGATTTATTATTTTGCTTATTAGAGACAAATGCATTAGGCATACTGTATACTGTATACTGTATACCGATTGAAAAACAGATGAAAACTGCTACTGAAAAATTGACAATGGAATAAAATTAGAGTCAATAATTATAGTGTAGCTTCGATCCTAACAGCTGAATAACAAACTGAAGGGAAAATAACAAATTTGGTCCATGTTGATTATAAATCAAATCCTATTTTTACAACATGAATACATGTTTGTCGTTCATTTTGTGCAATAAGTGCACATGACTTACACATTACTATTTATCTGATTGCATTCCTTTTTTCACAAATCTCACCCTCTCTATAGATTTCTTCAAGACCCATCAAGATTCTACACACCCACTATACCACACCACCCAGAACAAATAACCAGGCCGCCAACACCCAAGTTCTCGCAGACCCTTCAGTCGCCATGCTCATACCCTGCGGGAAACGGACCCACAACGTCCATTATAGGAACTAAGCTAGCAGGTTTTTGCAAACGGGGAATCCTGCAGTTCGTGTGCAAAATCAAGAACTTCCTACAGTAACAGCAGGCCGACCATTCTTGGGTTTTAATCTGCGACACACTTTGGTCAGAATTATTCCGGTTATTATGCGACGGCACGATACAGCTCTATGGTCAACCAATCAACATGCTTGTAGCGAGGTAAACATTCAGCACATTGCTATCATGTGTAGTACATAGACAATTAATTGGCGTGTTAACAATACAAGCCAGCCATGCGTTGTCTATACATTGCTTGTGACAACGAGATGTGACGTCATGCAGTCTACGAATGTACGTCCGCCTTCACCAAATTAGCGAAACTGCTTGTCAACGAAAGTTATTTGAGCGCGGTGAACGGGGCATACTAGATCGCTCCCTGCGTCGTTGAAAGCTCTGTACGTCGCTGAGCGAAAACACCATAATATTGGAGCAGGACTTCTAGCGTATGAGACATGTTAGATGTGGACGTCGACCGTGGGAAGTGGCAGGGATGTTCGGCCAGTGATTGCCCACAGATCCCTCACCATGCTGATGCCAAATTAACCCGTTCCCTACGAGTTTATGAAATCCCCATAGACTTTGTACACAACCCACTTGGTTCCTGTGGTCAAGGGGTTAAGGCCCTACCGATAAGGCCTTCAAATTGATATATAGCATAAACAGTTCATTTCTCAAATACAACTCTTTAGCATGGAATTATTCACGCACACATTTTGGCAAAAATTAACAAAACCTTATTATAACAAGCACCTCGGGCACAATTGGATTGAATACCTTATGTCGGGTATCTTGTGTCTGGGCTTAAAAATAATAAAATACAAAGATCCTTGACGTGTAAAATTATCATCGCTGTATCCGGTACCTCTTGTTAGGAGGTTCCACTGTATCAACAAAGATAAGTTTTGTTGCGGGAAGTAACAATGACCGAATAGTGCTCATAGCAACAATCTGTTATCTTTTTCAAATTCAATCAAAATAAATTTGATAATATATCTTTCATGTCTTCCCTATTACATGTGATAAAGGTAATTATGATTTAATGAAAAAGGATGTTTTTAATTTGTAGTTCAAATCAGTGGGCAGTACGGTACCTCGTTATAAGCGAGCTAAACGGGGTTTCCCTGTATAGTGTATGACATAAATTTATAATTTTTTAAAACTCAAACAAACCATTGTTTTTCTCAGATGAAATACTAATAAATAATATGATTCAGAATAATTGTACAAGGTTATTGATATAATGTATGATTGAAGTTGCTAATAACACCCATGAAGAAATGTGAGTGTGTATCACTATGCCAATTGTCCTTTTAACCCTCCTTTTGCTTGGATTCACAGAGGCTTCCCCTATTATGTGCAGGGTATTGAAGGGTCGGCCAACTCAATTGTATTTTTCATAGATCAGGATCAACCAAATGGCTAGGTGGACAATGTATGAGACACAATTATGCACAATGATCTGATATTTATTCTTTGTGTAATGTAGCTTTGTTTATTTTATAGTGATTTAGTTTTGTAAATTTTGTTGTTCCAATTCATTCAAATTCGAATGTAACAATTGCTATATTGTATTGTTTATACTATGTATGTTTTGATGTTCAATGTACACTGATCTTTTCAGCACTGCTGCTGATCAGTTTGAAATGTATACCAAAATAAATAAATAAATAAATAAATTCACAGAGACACTACATGATCTGCACACATCCAAAAGTTGAATCAATCACCAAGTATTTCATTTTTTGTAACAGTTGCTTCTGCATTTATTGAAAAATTAAATACAAAGTATCCAAATAACAATAATTGCATAATTGATTTTCATAAAATGTGAAAATGCTGTGTAAATACACAAGTTATTCAACCATTTGCATTGCTTCAAATTTCAGGAATGTAAATCCTACTTCAAAAAAGTACAATTTACCAGCATACACAAACAGGCGATTTTGTTAGTTTGAAATGTAAAAAATGCACACATAGTACCAGGTAAAGTGGGAAAACGGCTAGAAGCATGAAAATGTACAGTCAAACCTGTGTACCATGACTGCCAATCAAAGTGGCCACTGTAGAAAGGTGATCACTATAGACAGGTTCCATTACATTCCTTTTCTCTGCAAGGGATCATGTTTGGTGGCCATTATAGGCAGGTTTGCTGCTATAAAAAGGTGGCTGCTATAACAGGTTTGACTGTACTTGAATGTAAATGTGGGCTCTGTGTAGTGATGTATCCGCAGAGTATATGTGAGTGTGGGTGTGTGTGTGTGTGTGTGCGCATGTTAGATACTAACACAAAACAGACTTGTAGTTATTTGCAACTGGTTGACATAAAAGATAAATAATGTGCTCACACTGTCTGAAAATCTATATCTTTCATTCACTGTGTTATTAAAAAATAAGGAGTACATGGGGAGCAACCTCTACATGCAGTGATGTTGCCTGGGGGCGCATCCCCCCTAATAATTTGCCATAAAAATACAAAACATCACATGAATAGATTGGGGGTATGACAGGGTGAAGGGTGGGGGATATCTCTCCTTTGCATAACTAGCATACTTCTAAAGATATACATACAAATAATCTACCCACATACCCTCCCCAAATGTCGCCTATATATAGACATGCATATAAACATCACAGGAATAGATTGGGGGTATGACAGGGTGAATGGTGGGGGATATCTATTCTTTGCACAACTAGCATACTTCCGAGGTGATACATACAAAAAGTCTACCCACATACCCTCCCCAAATGTAGCCTATATATTATAGACATGCATGTAGGGTGTATGCCTGTTTCTATAATGGTTTCAATCATGTGGTCCCGAGGTCATGCTTTCTTGAATTCTAGTATATTCCAAGGTAAGGAACACACTGCACATTTTTTCGAGTGAAAAGTTGCAAAAGCTCCCTACTGTGGGAGGGTCGATAGTGCGCGATACCCCTCCCACACCATCCACCATCCCTGCTCCCTTCCACGACCCCACCCCCACTTTTCAAAATAGTCATGCCACTGCAAGAAAGCCAATAATGTATTATACCGTGGGAACATTCTGTAGAAAAAAATATACGGTGTGCCCCCTTTCAGTCTGACCCGCTATTCCATTGTCTCCATGAAAAATGAATACACAATATGGCGGATGTTGCCTACTATATGAGAGAGGGAGAGTGAGTAGTTATATAAGAAAATTTGAAAGAGAACAATGGAAATTCAGAATATGCGTACGTGGAGTTGCTTTTATTTGGTAGCTACGGTAGCTGTAGTTATTACGTTCACGCCCAGGCCACCCGGCGGGCGCGCAACGGGCAACGCGATCACGGGCTGAACCTCCCAGATAGACACGGCAGCGCAATTCAACGAGTCGATGTAATATGTACCCGCGACTGTTGAGCTGAGCCGATGTGTACATGTACGGGTGCGCATATCAACGGCTGGACCATCATTCACTGCACACGTACAGCGCGATACACCGCATCGCATCGCACTGTCGCACTGTGCCCCATTCAAAAATGGAATCGTGTTGTAGCGACGTACGCGTATGCACACACGCTTTCACGGCGTTTAATGTCCAAGAGTTATCATTATGTGTCCCAAAAAACCACAGGAATGTGTAAATGTTGTGTGGTAAATCCCCCAAAACCACAGGAATACCACAGGAATTTTCCTGTTTCCTGTGGTAATGCTGTGTGGTAATGTCCCAAAAAAACCACAGGAATACCACAGGAATATTCTTGTGGTAATGTGTGTGGTATGGTCTCAAATTACCACAGGAAAAAACACATAAATACCACAGGAATACTGTGTGGTAACGTCCCAGCACACTACAGGAATACCACAGGAAATATTCCTGTGGTTATGTGTGTGGATAATATTAAGTGGTAATACCACAGGACATTTTTGTAAGGGCACTATTCTTCTTCTAGTCACCTCCTTGGACATGCACCATTTGAGGGTTTCCATAGGTCATTGGTAGCTCCAAGTCCAGGTATTTTGTATTTTTTGTAGTTTTAGCCTGCTCCTTATTAGACCGTTTCAGGGTTTTTGTAGCTCCAAAGACCCTATATATAAAGTTTGAGGCACACCCCGTCAAAACATAGCTCGAGTGCCCCCCCCCCCCCCCCCCCCCCCGGGTATGCCAAGTTCATGGATTTGTGATAAAAGTTCATCATTTGTATTGTGAAAAATATAAATAATGGAGCATGTTATCATTTGCGTGTACATTCTGGATTTCGCAATGCGACGGAGTACTGAATACGCGGAATTTAAATCAGCTGTGACCATCTCCGTACTCTGGCTACCCCACTGACCTCTGGCTGACCCATTGAAGTAAGAGCTTACCACGCCGCTCACGTACTCGCTGTACCTCCGATGCTAATTTGATCGCGGCAAGGTACTGATGGATAATCCGTTTTTTCAATTTGAAAACGAAAAAACAAAAATGAAAATTCGACCAGAATCCAATTTTGTTTGCGTTTTTAAAAATAGAAAAACGACCAGAATCCAATATCTATTTTCAAATAGAAAAACGAATAACGGCGAGTGTTTCGCATTTCAGAATTCAGAACCCCGAAATGCGTTCATGCGTTCATTTTCCGCGCATTGTTGTTGTTGTTGTTTGTTTACTGGCGGTTCATTCAATTTGAATATTTTCGCCAATAACTAAATATTATTTCATTCTTCTCATTTATTTTCTTTATTTTAATATTTTAATTTGTTATTATTATTATAATTTTTGTTTTGTTGGGTGCATTTAACGTTTTCAAACCATCATAAACAAAAACAAAATAAAGACATCATTGGGCCAACACGGCTCGGTACATTGAGCAGGCTTCTCAACTGACGAATCAGTCTAGGTCCCCCGATGCATGGAGATGCACTCTGGTCGCCTTCGTTCTACTTTGCACCTACATCCGATTCCAAAAACAAAACAAAATTATATATATCAAATCAAAACAAATCAAAAACAAATTTTCAATTATTCAAAAACATACAAAGGTAGCAATCATTTTGGGGCTTTGAAGGTGCAGGGTGTAATTACCTAATTATTTACATAGAAACAGAAGAAAGATACAAATATTCATTTACATGTAACAGCGCATAGCTACAAACTTTTGCTGAATTTGATAGTGGATTCAGGAATTCATCACCAATTTTGTTATTCATCATATAAACACACACACAATCTCTCATTTCAGAAATTGAAATTGCAAAATGTGTCAATGTGTCATTTATTTACTCATCAAGAGACTTTCAAGTGTAATTCGATAACCAACGGAAAAGATCCCAACACTTATGAATAAAGGTGAATCAGCATCAAATTCAGCAAAATTTTGTAGCTATGCGCTGTTACATGTACATAAATATTTTCAGTATTCCCAATGTAAAATAATCAAATATGTCAATGTAAATGTTTCATGTTTCTACCTTTCAGGCTGTGCCTGCTTTCCTTTCTCTTTCTCTCTCTCCACCGTACCCCTGCCTCTCTATCTCTCCCTCTACATCCTTTATCAATCTCTATTTCGCTTTGTCTATTTCAATCTTCTATCTCGAATCTTTATGTACTCTCATGCAAGTATTGTTTTACCTATATTTCTGTGCCTAGCTAGCTGGTAAACGTTAGAAGTATAAATGTAGTGGAGTTTTGTTCAAAAAGTGAATTAAAACATCCATGTAGAAAATTTCAAAGTCGGGCTACTTTCATCTATATACTGTAATACAAAATATTACATTTTCAAATGATAATTCACTCATGGCTCATTCAATATCAGGGTAATTTCATTATGATGTTCATATGACATTTATATCAATATTTTCGTTACATCTCAGTAGCTCCAGCAATCACAAATATCTAGGATTGAATACAAATTTGATACTGTATGATGCTGTTAAAGTTTTTAAAAAGTAAAGTTTAAAGAGATAGTTCAACTTTGATGAGTCTATACACACTGTGTGCGAGATCAGCTTCCCAATGGCTGCTATTTTCATGAAAACAGCTATTATTTTGCTATAACTTATAATAGTTTTTAGTATAATAACTGACAAGTTTTAGTTACTAAAATTCAGTTTGACCAGAACTATATACTATCCCTTTATTACACAGAATCAAGAAATATATCGTTTACAGTTCGAATGTTCAATTGGCACAATTTTAATAGTATTAATAGCATCAAACCCTTCAAGAAGAAATTCAAAAGAACAATTGTTTTCTATTGATAATAACTCACATGTTGAATAAAGCACATAATTATATTAAAGTGATCCATTGCCAAAAAGGACATTTGAGACTTCAATCCTGTACCAAGATCATTGTAAGATGTGTCTCAATGAAGTGTGAAAGTTTCATTGAAAAATAGAACACTGCTTTCCTGGTTAAAAATCAACCATTTGCTTCAGATTTGAGTTCTTCGCCGTAGATTCGAACATGACCTTTATGACCGTCTGTATACAGTTTTGAGCTAAATGATTTTCAATGATAGATATCTTCATACTAAAGGGACATTTGAACCAATCTAACCCTATTTTATTCTTCTCTTACCATAAGCTAAACAACACGGTAGAAGAGAAATGTGGAAGCTCAAAGTAATTTTCGTAGAGTTAGACAAAGTACATGGATCACTTTAAAATTTGGCAATTGATTACAAATTCATATAATTCAATTCCATAACTTAAACATATCAATCATATCTATCATTTTAAAATAAATTGAATAGTACTGTTATCAGAGAACTGTACTATCCCTTTATACACAGAATCAACAAATACATCTTTTACGCTTGAATGTCCCATTGGCAATATATATATAGAAGTAATAGCATCAAACCCTTCAAGAAGGAATTACAAACAGCATAATTGTTTTCTATTGATAATAACTGAGTACATTATTATATTAAACTTTGACAATTGATTACAAATTCACATAATTAACTTCTATAGGTTGAACATATCAATTATATCTATAATTTCTAAATAAATTGAATAGTACTGTGATCAGAGAACTGTACTATCCCTTTATAAATTATTCACAGAATCAACAATACATCTTCAATGCTTGAATGTTCCATCAAACCATTCAAGAGGAAATCGAAAACCTGTTCAAGAAGGCACATGATCATGATATAAAACTTTGGCAATTGATAAAAAAGTCACATAGTTAAATTCTGTAATTTATACATAATAGTAATATATATAGTGTCTCAATATATTGAATAGTACTGTAATCAGAGATCATTCAAGAAAAACAACTTGCACAATTAATTATTAACTATTGTAATCAGAATATTTACAGAAAAAACATCTAAACGCCCAAATTGTGATAAATAAATGCATTTCAACATTTTGAATTACATAATAATATCAATTTATTTGGTTACTATTACACCATCAAAAGATAGACAATAATGAACAAAAAAACTGAAGTGTTTATAGCAAATGATGTTAGGACAAATTAAATACAGAATTAGATGATTGAACTTAGAGATATGATGTAAAAGTAACAAAAAATTAACAGAAACGGCACCCTTGAATTCATCTTTATCTAGCCATGCCACCACATGCAACAAACCATGAATGAGGAACGCTATGGAAATTGGTGCTGAATTTTACTGAAACGTTACTCTGTAGATAAATTGTATTCAAATAAAGAAAATGAACAGCAATGATCACAATTATAACAAAATAAAAATCCCAATAAAAAAAGTCCTCACGTTACGCAGCTGGGTATAGGAGCAAGGTCTTCTACCAGAGTGGGGTTGGACCTAGTGGGGGATCGAAGACCCCAAACCACTGACCGTTTTTCGCTCACATTTAATGGGGCTGGGACACACAGAGGACTTGAGAAAAGGCTAATGAATGAATACATTTCTGATAGGATTTCTATATATCATATTAATGGCGGGAAACTCTTCAATTGGCGATACACTGTGATATTTTGTGATAATTAAATTAACTGGGTTTATTGTTTAAACCCTGAAACTAAAACAAATTTTTCGACTCACAAAAGAAGAAATAAATGTCCAATTTATGATAACTGTGCTTTAATTTGTATGTCCGAAGCCTGAATTAGGCAGCCTTTTCCAGTTTAGTTCCCACAAGCATAGATCTGCCGTGGCGTGATGAGATACTGCTTCCTTTGATCAGACTAGTGTCATCTGACTTGCCCAACGTCAATTTCTACTTGTCCTGCATGTCAATCTTGTGAAGCTCTGAATATTAACTTTGTCAAATTCAATCGACATTTCCTTTGAGCTTTCACACTTTTCTGAAATGAATCCTGCTAATTTTGTATTGTTTATTAAAATCAGTTAGTATGCTAGAAGTTCGCAGTAGGCGGCCTTTTCAAGTATAGTCCCAATAAGCATAGCTCTGCCGTAACGCGATGCGATACTGCTTCCCTTGATCAGACCAGTGTCATCTGCGAAGACCTCTCGGATGGTCGGTTCAAGGTCCTCGTCCAGTTGAATGTTTAGGACCTGGGTTTTTAGATGATAATGATAATAATAATGACTAATAATAATAATAATTATAATAATAATGACAATAATAATTAAAAAATAATAATGATGGTAATATTAATAATAATAATATTATATTATTATTACTATTATTAGTAGTAGTATTAATATTATTATTATTATTATTAATATTATAGTATTCATAATAATGATAATATTACCAAAAAAATGTATAATAATACAAATAATAACTATGATAGATTAATATATAAATAATCATAATGATAATAATAATAAATATAATTATAATATATTGATAGCTTATTCCTCTATCTGGCGCATGTCACCTGGCGCATGTCATAAATGTGGAGTGATACAAATGTGCTTTACAGACAAAACATTACAAATTAACAGTCCACAAGTTCCGAGTCTGAGTCCCCAACGAAATAGCATGTTCCCATATGTTTTACATAGGGACTCGGCTCCGAGTCCGAGTCACGAGACCATCAAAAGCGAGTCCGAGTCCGGACTTGACTACAGCACTGCAAATTAATTCCAAAAACAATCAAATACACAATTACATGAATAAGAAAAATAGCAAAATATCCCAAATCAAGGTTTAACAAAAATACAGTCAGACATATAGTCTATAGTGTATAGTGACCACCTGTGGGAAACAGGAAAAATGACCACTGTAGACAGGTGACCACTATAGAAAGGTTCCATAACACCTTTTCTCTGCAGGGGATCACCCTTCTGGTGGCCACTAAAGGCAGGTTGGCTGTTATACAAAGATGGCCACTAAGACAGGTTTGACTGTAGGTGATCACTTTAGGTGGCTTCTATCGGCAGGTTGACTGCCTTAGACAAGTGGCGCCATACAAGTAAAAATTTGAATGTAGGTGATCACTGTTGGAAGCTAAGTTACTACAGACAGGTTTGCTGCTATAGAAGGGGTGCCTAGCTGCTATTAGACAGGTTGGCTACTATAGACATATGGCCACTATATGCAGGTTGGCTGCTGTAGACAGGTTGCCACTATAGACATTTGATATAGGCGGTTTGGCTGCTATAGACAGGTGGCCACTATAAAGACAGGTTGGCTGCTATAGATAGATGGCCACTAATAAACAGGTTGGCTGCTATAGATAGATGACCACTATAGACAGGTGGCCACTAATAAACAGGTTGGCTGCTATAGATAGATGACCACTAATAAACAGGTTGGCTGCTATAGATAGATGGCCACTAATAAACAGGTTGGCTGCTATAGATAGATAGCCATTAATAAACAGGTTGGCTGCTATAGATAGATGGCCACTAATAAACAGGTTGGCTGCTATAGATAGATGGCCACTAATAAACAGGTTGGCTGCTATAGATAGATAGCCATTAATAAACAGGTTGGCTGCTATAGATAGATGGCCACTAATAAACAGGTTGGCTGCTATAGATAGATGGCCACTAATAAACAGGTTGGCTGCTATAGATAGATGGCCACTAATAAACAGGTTGGCTGCTATAGATAGATGGCCACTAATAAACAGGTTGGCTGCTATAGATAGATGACCACTATAGATAGATGGCCACTAATAAACAGGTTGGCTGCTATAGATAGATGGCCACTAATAAACAGGTTGGCTGCTATAGATAGATGGCCACTAATAAACAGGTTGGCTGCTATAGATAGATGACCACTATAGATAGATGGCCACTAATAAACAGGTTGGCTGCTATAGATAGATGGCCACTAATAAACAGGTTGGCTGCTATAGATAGATGACCACTATAGACAGGTGGCCACTAATAAACAGGTTGGCTGCTGTAGATGGATGGCCACTAATAAACAGGTTGGCTGCTATAGATAGATGTCCACTAAAACAGGTTAGCTGCTATATAGACAGGTGGCTACTATAGACAGGTTGGTTGCTTTAGAGAGATGGCCATCAATAAGACACGTTGGCTGCTATATACAGGTGGCCACTAGGTGGCTTCTTTAGCTCTATAGATAGATGACCACTGTATGTAGTTACTGTACCCACCTGACCGAAGCCATTTCCCTGGAGGAGTACTGTGTAGATGGAGGAATGGCAGCCGACCCAGAGAGAACCGTCGTCCCGATCAACATCAATGTTGTCAGGAACAGTGGCTAGTTGGATTACCTGAGGCAATAATGATATAGTAATGATTAAGGTTTAGTAGATAATATGACGTATATTGTACATATGCAGTGCTCAAAATAAGCACATGCCAGCTTAGAGAGAACCGTCTTCTCTATCAACATTGATGTTGTCTAGTGGGATGACCTGAGGAGGAGGGGTAGTAGTGGTGGTGGTTGTCAATGATGATTAGATGACGATGTAATATAGATGAATGGATGACTTCAAACACACAGAGAAAGATTTTATCCATCAACATAAATGATGTGGGGTAGTGGGGGTACAATTAAACACTGATCACCCCATCCTTGACCAAGTGGTTCTTGAACACGATCTGTTACGAGTCAACTGATGCTTTCAGATCAGGTCATGTATAGTGTGTACCTCTACCGCACCGCTCAAGTGCGCTTTGGGGATACAGGGGTTGGCGGCTCTTGTATCCCGTCATTCAATTGCTAAAAACACAATAAATAAGCCTCGAACGGACGGATCTAAACGGAAACGACCCAAGCCCGCCCATCGACTACGAGACAACAAACTACAAATACTTGAGGTGAACATCCGCGGCCTAAGATCGAACATCGGAGACCTCGCCAACTTATGCAAGGAGAAGCAGCCAACCATTGTAATTGCAGTGGAAACATTCCTGGACTCGACTGTTCAAGAAGGCGCAGATTGCATCGCAATTCCAGGTTACACCATGTGCTGCCGGAAAGACAGATCTCATACATCTGGAGGTGGCATTGCAGTGTACTGTTTGGAAGGAGTTGCCATACACCATGAACCACAGCGTGACCCCACTGACTTCGAACTCATGTGGCTCTCAGTAACTCTGCAATCGCAGAAACTACTCATAGGAGCTGTATACAGACCACCAAGTGCTAACTGTGACATCATTGATTACCTAGATGCTAACACTATACCAAAGATGACTGAATTTGGAGCAAAATCTGTAATGCTCATTGGAGACTTCAATGTCCATCACGAAGAATGGCTTGGCAGCCACAACACAGACACCGCAGGACGCCGGATGCTACAGCTTACTAGCAGCCTTGGATTAGATCAGCTTGTAAAAGAACCAACAAGAGGGGATCAAATCCTGGACCTTGTCCTGACCGATCTTCCTGCTTCATCTACCACTCTGGCTCCTGTGGGCACTTCTGATCATAACCCTGTACTAGCAAAGCCAGACGTCCCTACGTTCAGAGACAAGCCTTATACTAGGAAGGTATGGCAATATGACCGCGCCAACTACTGGGAAATGAGAGGCCACTTTGCCTCCACAGACTGGTCGCAAGCATTCAAGGAGAACAACCCAGAGAGGGCAAGCAACAGGATCACAGAGATCATAACTGATGCCATGGATATTTACATCCCTAGCAAATCTGTAACAAAAAAGACTGGCGACAAAGCATGGTTCAATGACAAATGCAGAAGGGCTGCAAGAAAGAAACGCAGGATCTTTCGGAAACTCAAAAAGAATGACACAGCCTCTATGAAGGACACTTTTTCTGAAGCTAGGAAATCGTATAACACGGCGGAAAAAGAGGCCAAGAGGAACTACGACACGAAACTCAAAGAAGATCTAACTAATAACAATCTTAGCAGTAAAAAGTGGTGGAGGGTAGTCAACACTCTTGCTGGGAGGGCAGCTTATTGCGACATTCCCGTCATCGTTAACGATAATGCAGCTCATATTACAGCTGGAGAGAAAGCTGAAGTCTTCTGCAAGGCATTTGCTGAGAAATGCCACCTGCGAGATGCTGAAACCTCCGCCCCACACCTAGACGAAGTCACAGCAACCACCTTCCACAATGTCATCTTCAAGCCGAAGATCATCAATAGACTGTTGAAGCAGCTTGCACCCGACAAAGCAACTGGCCCAGACCAAATCCCTGCAAGAGTTCTTAAAGAGTGCAGCGCAGAGCTTGCCAGCCCACTTAGTCGCTTATTCCATCTCTGCTTTTCGCAAGGTGTTTTCCCAGGTCTATGGAAGACAGCCACAGTGACACCAATACACAAGAGGGACTCAAAGGCAGACCCGTCCAACTATCGTCCCATTTCCCTACTCAGCATCATTAGCAAGCTCATGGAAGCAGCAGTAAACTTGCAGCTACAAAGATACATGTTCCAGAATGACCTTATCTCAAACAGACAGTTTGGTTTCAGACCAGGCCACAGCACTGCAGATCTTCTCACCATACTGTCTCAGAAGTGGAACAACGCCCTGGACAAAGGAGAGGAGGTGTGTGTCATAGCGCTGGATATCAAGGGAGCCTTTGACAAGGTGTGGCACAACGGCCTGCTAGCCAAACTTCGGTCAAAGGGTGTCTGCGGAAAACTGCTGACATGGCTACACAGTTATCTTTCAGGGAGATCAATCAGAGTCGTCATGTCGGGCCAGACTTCGGAAGCGTCGCCAATCAACGCCTCTGTTCCCCAGGGATCCATTCTTGGGCCTCTGCTATTCTCCATCTACATTGACGATATTGTTGACATGTGCGAGAACGAACTCTACCTATATGCAGATGACTCAACACTGTTTGCTCCCATCCACTCACCTAAGGACATCAACGCTGTTGCTGCCAGTCTAAACAAGGATCTTGCCAAGATGAAAGCATGGGCTGACAAATGGAAGGTCACCTTTGAGCCAGCAAAGTGCAAGACAATGATGATATCAAAAAAACGAACTCCATCAAAACCGAACATCTATCTCGGGGACTGTCAGCTAGACTCAAATGACCAACTTGATATTCTAGGAGTCACGTTTGACTGCAAGCTCTCATGGTCCAAACACATCTCAGCTATCGCCACCAGAGCTGGACAGAAACTAGGAGCTCTGAGGAGAGTTGCCGGCAAGCTCGACACTACAGGCAGATCTACTGTCTACAAGTCACAAGTCAGGAGCATTATGGAGTATGCCTGCCTATGCTGGACTAACGCCCCACCAACCACTCTCACCCAACTTGACAACATCCAGAAGAAAGCTCTCAAAATAATAGGAATTGATGAGACCACTGCACGCAACCTATTCTCCATCCCTAGCCTGTCCCACCGACGACAGATTGCTGCAGTGTCAACACTCTTCAAAATGCATACTAGCAACTGCCCACAAGACCTGGCTGATATGCTTCCTCCTCCTCTGGATAGACGGCGCGTGACTAGGTACAGCACATCACTGCTAGACCACGCACTCACCATTCCTGATGCTCGAACATACACTCTGGATAGAAGTTTTATTCACTCGGCTGTTCGAACATGGAACTCTCTTCCAGATCATATTGTTGGCAACATAACAACCACTGGTCTTCAATCCTTTAAAGGCCGTGCGCATGTTCACCTCTTGTCAAAGTAGTTTTTTAGTATTAATATATATTTTGTTTGTTTAATTTTATTTTTTGAGTTTGATGCAGTGGACCATTTGATTGGCCCTCTAGAGTCACAATAACACTCTGGTGGGCTATTGTTCACACTTGCACCTTATATATAAAAAAATATATTAAAAAAAAAAACTAATCCGAAAAGAAATTCAAAATTCAACGATGTGTGTGTGTATAATATTGTATGTAACTTATAACAAATGTTTTCCGATATACAAATCATTAATGGGAGGAAAATGATGATGATGATGATGATGATGGTGATGATGGTGATGATGATGATGATGATGATGATGATGGTGGTGATGACGATGATGATGATTATGGTGATGATGATGACGATGAAAATAATGATGGTGACGATGATGACGATGATTATGACGATGACGACGATGATAACTAAGATGATGAATATAATGATCATTCCCTATTTGATTCACATTACTAGTAGTTAGCGCAATAATCCCGTTATGTTACGTCATTGGTCTTAAGTCCAAGATCGTTGGGCCCCTCCCTATTAGAATTTGTGTGTCCTTCCCATGCCAATAGAGTACCGAAGTGTGACGTCAGAGCTATTCATTGCCATGGGTAATGGTTCTAAACAATGTCAGGCAAGCAATGAATTGGTGATCTAGCGGTTGCTAAGAAGGCAATCGTCCAGCTCCAACCCACTACTTAATGCCAGTATGAAAGGAAAAGTTGTTTAGAACCATTACTATGCCATAACAAAAGCATGTGACGTCACTACTTCGGTACTCTATACCCGATTCATTAGCCCTAGGCCAAACGTCTACTAAATGTAGCGAAAGCTACAGAAGGGGGCCAGTCCTCTGGTAACTTCGCGTGTTTAACTTTCCCTTCTCCATTCTATAGTGCCGAGCGCCTGGCGAGAAGGCAGAATGCACCATTTTAAAGTCTTTGATATGACCCGGTCACGGTTCGAACCCGGGACCTCCCGTGCATGAGACAGACACTCTAACCGCTTAGCCACCATGCTCGGACTCAACTCCCCACAGACTCCCCACTAGTATAATAATCTATAAATGTCCCATGTTGAACTTTGTGTCAAATAACTAACCCAGTCTGTAAGAACGTTCTGTTTGATACAGCTAATCTAAACCTTAAATTTCTTCTCTTTTTTGCATGGGAAGTATGCCTAATTCCCGGGGCCCAGTTATTATTTTCCTAGTAATTAATATAAGTCACTTGGAAAAGAAATGTTTTATTGTACACAAGTTTAATTTGCCATGATAAATTGCATCTGTTAAATTGAAGGTAATTATGCTTGTTAAATGTGACATTGGTATATTCTTGCTATGTATGATGTATCGTTGTATTGCATCGCCAATAATTTAGTATTGTTTAAACAGCTTCATCCGATTTGTATATATATATATCACATGTACTTGAAAATTCATTTCTACACAATCAATATGAGATGTTAAAACAGTTAAAACAGTAAAACAAATTTAACGTTGGTGGGGTATTTCCACTTCTTGCCAATGGCTCGGCAAACCAAATAATAAAATTTCGACATTCTCAGTTTGTAAACAACTACAATACTAGACACAATACAATATAATGACAGGTTTTAACCAGTTTCAAAGCCTTTGGACTTGCTAAGCCCCGCCCCGGAAAATTTGCAATTTGGGGGGCGTGGCCAATTTATGTAATTGCAGGCGGAAGTTGCATTTACCTATACAGACAAATACAACTTCCACCTGCACATGCCTTTCGTGTAATGCAAACAGCGTTCTGGCAAACAATGTTGGGGTGTTCCCAATGGTGATTTTCTTTCAAATGCATTTTGGTTTTGTATTTTCAGATTTGGGTTCTCTGTAAAAAAAAAATTACAAAAAGTCATGCTTAAAGTCAAATTTTCAGACAGACTACTTAAAACGTGTAGTAACATTGTCCAAATTCTCAAAACTTACTTGGTACTCTAGCGGTTCTCTCATACTTTGTTGTATTTGTATTAATAATAGAAGCATGGGACAGGTTTCGCTTTTTCAAAATTCAAAAGATATTTACGATCGAAAAGTTTGGATTTTCAACTATCCACTGGATAGTCATAACCGTGTACAAAGTCAGTGCAATGAGTTAGTGAATATCACTTTGCATTTTTACTCATTACTCGGCCATATTACATCCATTTAACGTGAAATTTTCACACATGATCTAGTGGACATATCAGATAACAACAATATACATTGTTATCAACCATTCATCACTTTTTGAACATGTCAACAAAGTTACTAGATCCTTATAAGTGCGTATGTGTTTCTGTGTTATTTGTTTGTGTGTTATGTGTATGGACCCTAAACATACCTCATTGATCGCACTACATAATATATGTCACATACTATCATGCCATCATAAAATACATACTTATATAAAATATAAATTGTTACCCCTTTTTTTTTACAAATAAGGAAGCAAGAGATACACATAAATGCCTTTTTACATCATTTAATGCCATAACCCATCACAAAAATATGAACGTCTGGATATAGAATTACACGCAACAAGGTCACAACTCACATTTACATTCATCCCCACGAGTGAATAGAATTTAGAATTAAATGTCTCATTATTAATACACTATCGTCAAAACACATTATTATACAATTATTTACAGGCGAGATGAGTTGTTCTTCAACATTTTTTTCGGACAAAATTTATAGTTCTAGAAAATATTAAAATTCTACTGAATATTAAGAAATATGATTCATTTATTATGCTACACTATATTTTTAAAATGTCTTCTATCACCAAATGTGATGGGGAAGGGGGGAGGTGGGGGGAGGGGGAGGGGGGGGGGGGCAAGCACCGTGGTTTGTGTGTGTGTGGTGGGGTGGGGGGAAGTGGGCGGAGGGGGCTCCCTTATTGATTAAACATCTACGAAATCTTAACTCGGGCTATCAGTCAAAAATTATATAATTGACTTCTATGAATTCTATTCTCCAATACAAAGTTATCAACTGGTATTGACAATTGTATTTGAATGAACAAAACAGAGAGTGCATTTTGGTTGTTTGTTTGTTCCCTTAACTAAATTACAATACACCACATGTTTTAGAATTTGAATTTCTTGTGTTAATTTTCTTCAAAAGACACAAATATACAAGGTGCTATCAAATATTCGCTCACTATTTCAAATATGAACACAACAAGACTTACGGATGAATTACAATTGAACAATTCATGTGCATATATTTGTGTACAGCAACAGGGAATCGTATTACAAGGATAGAACCACATTTGAACGCAACTTTACAAAACACCACAAGTGTATGATAGGGTTATTATACATCTCTATATATACATAATGTCAAACCTGTCTTAGTGGCCACCTGTCTATAGCAGCCAACCTGCCTATAGTGGCCACTAAAAATGATCCCCTGCAGAGAAAAACAATGGAATGAACCTGTCTATAGAGGTCACCTGTCTAAAGTGGCCAATTTTCCAATCTCTGTGTCAGTGACATAGTTACAGGGGGCGCACAGAGGTGGCCTGTGCCTCCCCCCCCCCCCCCCTCCCCCCAATAATTTGAAGGGAAAAAACAATACAAAACATAAGGGGACATTAAAAACAAAATACATAGGGTGTGCCCCCCCCCCCCCCCCCCCCAACAAAAAATAATAATAATAATAATAATTGAATATGCTTTCTAATTCATTTCAGAGATCTTTATACAAAAAAATTACATACATAACATACATTCTGTCAGAAAAATGTCTAGAAATGATGCGAGTACTCCCATTTTCATTAAAAGAAGACTTTACTGACGATTTTTTTAAAAAATATGTTGTTCTGTATACTCTCAAAGGTTGATCTCCACAAATGTATAACCTCCAATAAAGTCTGCATTTGTTTTTCAAAAGTACTTGTTTTTGTAAGCTTTATAAGCAAAAGAGAATATGTCTTGTATATGTTTTTTTCTAAAAATCTTAATAGTGTTAGAATTCTGCACAATTTATAGGCATATATATAGAACGTTCTCATTATTATATAATATGTTTAAAAATCATGATTGTGGTACAATTCTGCAAGGTTTAAAGGCAACACAAATATTTTGAATTATTGTTATGCAATACAACACAAAAGCAGTAAAAAACAAATTAAAACTTGGAATTCTGTAATATACTAGTACAAATATGTACAGAATATATCAATTTGTAATCTATAAGGTCTAAGCAGCATTTATCAACAAATCTAATTTAAAAATGAAAACAAATATATGTCTGCACCAAAATTGTTATCATAATAAAATTACCTATCGTCAGATAAATTCTTAATATGAGATCATAATTATGCATTTCTAGTTATCTAGAATCTTGCATTTTATCCAAATATATTTTCTTTTTACTTTCAAATCATTGCAATTTAATTGTGTTTTATGTGTACATGTACATCAAAATCACCATTTGAAGCATAATTTCACATAATTTCATTACAATTGAAGTCAAGATATGCATATAAATGACACATGTCATTAGCCAGTGCACACAGGGGTTAATTATCTAGATAATTTGAAATATCTAGATAATTTGTAGCCTTCCTGTCACATACGTAGGTGAATTATCTAGACAACTATATTATCTAGACAACTATATTATCTAGACAACTATATTATCTAGATAATTGATTAACTAGATAATTTGTAGCCTTCCTGTCACATACGTAGGTGAATTATCTAGATAACTATATTATCTAGATAATTGATTATCTAGATAACTTGTAGCCTGCCTGTCACATACGTAGGTGAATTATCTGGTTAACTATTATATAGATAATTGTGTGTGACACCGGCTATTGATACGATTCATAAATGTTTTGTCTGGAATGTAAGCAAAAGTTATGAGTAAAAAGAAATGGTACACTTCAAGCCAATAAAATTTTTAAAAAACAGGAGGGTGAGACTGAGCCCCTGGAATTCCCAAAAGAGTGACATTCTGTAAACATCGTTAATTTCGCGCTGAGCGACACAAAAACACATACGCGGGTTTTTAATTTCGCTGCCGAGAAAGAGTTCACATGCATTGCTAAGCGCGCATTTACATTCGCGGACGACGACTTCAGCGCGAAATCCGCGAAAATGAATGCACCGCGAACATTACCACGTTTACAGTATATAGTTCTACATGAAACAATTCACAGTGTTCATTTGACGAAAGGCAAGCTTAAAAAGGTAAGACTATATTTTGTTTACTGCTTCTAACCAAAGGATATTTTGTACATGGGTGATGGAATGTTGAACAGACCTCACTAAATCTATCAAAGTGACTATTTGGTCAGTTCAATTGTTGAAATTCACGGTAAAAATAGTAATGTACTATATACATGATTGAAGAATTTAAATAAGATTAAGCAATCAATTGTTGTTTCACACCCGCATAAATTACATTTGAAAACATGATTACTTCTTAAATTTGTGAAAATATTTACAACAATAATAATACTTTGTAAAAAAAAAGCAGCTTATCCATTTCTATAGGGATTCGTTTTACTACAATAAATTATCATACAATATGATTAAACTTCTTATGCAGCTTCAAACTGCTTTTACGGCAGGAAATAATTGTATTTTGATCGGTGATTTTTAATTAGTAAATTGTACAAATTAAAAGACCATAATTAAGAAGATTTTCTTTGTGTCATCATTTTCGCAATTCACCCATTCAGGATAGACTGATTTTGCTACAACATGTATTCTCTATAGACCAAAGCCCAAATATTTTTGGGACCAGTCCTGAACGGGTTAAGGAATTTTCTTTCATATTTGGACCAAATGTCTATTAAAAAGAATTGACACTGCATGAAAAGATCATAATTAAGATTAATTAGTATTTTACACTGTGAACGTTTACATACTCTTTATAGAGGTCTATACTATTTGACCTATTCAACTGAATTTCTAAGGTATTTTTTAACCCGTTCCCTTTGCGTTTCTGAAATCTCCATAGACTTTGTACACAACCCACCCGGTTCCCAAAGTCAGTAGGGTTTAAAGTGGAACAAATTACAAATACAACCAATATAACATCAAACATAACACTGTCAAGTGGGATTCGATGCAAATTATTAATCGGTATTAACTGCATAATTATCATGTATTTCATTATGATATATATACAACACATATTCTACACACAATATCCAACATAGATCTACAGGTATCTCAAAGGCAAAACACTCAACCGCCCAGGAAAAATTCTTCAAAATTGATATGTACACTGTATACAAACATATATGTGGGTGTTGAAGTGTTGTGGCATGATCAGTTTAGCTCTTGGCTTTTAATCAAGAGACCAAAGTTTGAAAGCAATCAATGCCCCGGCATTTTATGTCCTTCAGGAAGACATTCTACCCACATTGCTGCTCTCTACACAAGGAGTATAAATGGGTACTTGGTCGGGTGTTTAATTAGCCTGTACCGCTCTAAATAGTAGGGCAGCTTGGGCTAGTATGCTCCCCAGGGAGTTGAGATGGTGCGCAAGATAACTGTGCTGGTTTGAACGTTACCTGATGACTAAGGGTAATAACGCACCTCTGCAAATTAAAAGGGTACCGAGATACAGGGCACTCTATAAATGCTATATACTATTTATATATACAATTCTACTCTCTGTAGTTTCAAACAAAATGTGATACATAGATTTTAAACCATATATTGAACAGAACAGACCAAATCCTGCTGAAATGCTAGTCACAATGTTTATACAGTACACTGTTTCATGTGTTCTGTATACGATTTCACTATGTACATATAGTTTCAAGCAAATTGTGATATACATTTAACACATCCAACATTATATTTACGGCAATAGACTCTACTAAATAGCAATATTTCTTCAAAATTAATATATAATGATATGTACACTGTTTACAAGCATTTGATACATCTCTGCAATTTAAAATATGTCACGATGATACTGACGCTGTATAACATACATGTACAATGGCACCAACATGTGTAACGACTGATAATTAAGATCATAATAACGATATTAATCATACAAATTTAATTTCAAATATTAATATTAATATTAATAAGAAGAATAATAAGAATAATAAGAATAAATATAAGAATAATAATAAATTTAAGAATAATAAGAAAAAGAATAATAATAATAATAATAATAATAATATGATACATTTAACCGCTGTTGCTGAGCCTGCTGCTATGTCAGTGGCAACGCAACCCACTTTTCTTTGTGCATGGTCAGATGACAAGGCATGCGAAACCATTCAAAACAAGGCAGGCTACAGCACTGGTCATTCAAAACCGGTGATCGTTCTCTAAAAGACATTGATTAGTTTGAATCCGTAATTAAGATACCTAAGAGAAAATATATGACTAGAAGTGACAGGAATTATGCACTTATGTAACAATAAGTGAAATTGACAGCTTCCCTTTAAGGAGGAATTTGTTATTTAGTGGAAGATGCATGTGGATGTGCAATATACAGTCAACATGAGATCTACATGTAATATGCAGGAAATCCTGTCCCTCCGATGTGATATAACAAGACCTCCCCTCCTCTGCAGTGCACTGGTCATACATGGCTAGCACAAGCAGACATACAGTACTGAACCCCCAAGCTTCATATTGATGTAAGGTTGAATCCCATTGGATGGTTACAGTGATGAGGCTGATGGAGTCCATGAGTCGAAGGCTGTGATTGGTCAGCTTACTTGCCTTGCAGGTGGTCACCCTGTAATCTGGAGTAGACCTAGAAAAAGAAGAAAAAAAAGAAGAAAATGACATAATCAAATCAAGAAAGAAATCCCTTTGTTAAATGCTCTCTATGAAATGAATAAACATAATATGATAAATAAATTGTATTATCAAAGTATACTCTGGCAAATACTTTTCCACAAAAGACTTCTTTTGACTACGAGAACCAGGTGGGTTGTGTACAAAGTCTATGGGCATTTCACGAACTCGAAGGGAACAGGTTAATGTCTGAATTTCTATATGAGTGCCCTACTTTAAATTGTATGTCAGATTGTCAGTTCCTCTTAGGTACATGTAAATAATACATGTATGTTATAAAATAGCATTCTTCCTCTTATATCTCTTGAATTGAACCTAAATACCAATGGAAGCATATTCCACATTCCAATACCAGTACAAATCGGCTGAAATCAGACTGGGACTTAACCTCCGATTGTATTAAACAATGTCCTGGGCCCCTGGCTATATGCCAAACAGGATATACATGTACATGTTTTTACATTAAATTAATGTAAAAAATATGTGCATTAAAGGCCCATTGTTGCTTTTGAATTGTCCAGTAATCATGTTGATAAATGATAGTGTATTTATTGATCTTTAAAAAAGGAAAAACCACAGAAAAGAAATATTTGTTTCCAGAATTGGAAATTATCTTATTCAAACTTTGCATGTCAAAATAAGTGCTATGAATGATAATCATGAACGAGTCTGCAGAAACAGACTAGTTCTATTGTCTTGTCATAAGAACACAACCACCCCTAATGTTCCTTCACCATAGATAGCCTTCTTCCACAGACCCATATGTACACGTGTACACATGATACTTTGTACAATGAGTTTTCACATTCTTTTAGTGTATTATACCAACAATATTTATAGAAAGTTGGAAACCTATATAGATGTTCTGTTATTAGAATGCACTACGTAAAACTAATCATTTTCACACACATTAGATAATTATGTTTGGCAGCTGTTTCCCTTTAAAGGCACATTGATGCTTTTGAACCCTGAAAATACTCTTTAATCACTTACAGTATAAACCTTTCAGATCTTTAAAGCCCTATAAATATACATAATACACCATGATGATAAATTATGAATTAGACATGTTATATACAAACCCTAAACATTTCAAAGCATGAGCTATATTATACCTTTCCTTCATAAAATACTGGGGGTGTATTCTGAAAACGATTTTAAGTTAAAATGTATTGTATCTACCTCATGTCTACGCCACTACATTATATATTTGAGTAAATCGCTATTCCTTAAGTACAGTTTACTATTTTAGTGATGTAGATATGACATACAGTAGATACAATAAATTTTAACTTAAAATCGTTTTCATAATATGCCACCAGGATAATAAATAGTTCTTATAGCACATTTCCAATTTTAAAATGCAATGTTTTTCATGGTTAAATGTCATTCTCAAGCTCATGTCTTACTTCACTTTAAGTTATCTTATCACACCCAATTCAGTTTAGAATTTAACTTAATAGAAAGTAAAGGACTACTTGACTCTAAAAAAATCACAATGATCTTTTTAAAAAGAGTTGTTAATCACTAACATAGTGAACTTTGACTCGAAAATGTCTTTACATTTGGGGAAAATATAGATCACAATGCAAAACCACAACAATGCAAATAAAGCATTCAATATAATTTATGACTGAATACACATGAAGAGTAGCATAATATCAAATACAAATATGAAAACATGTACTGACAAGAACCGCATTGTATTTGTGTGGGCAGATTTCTATTGATTTATATTCAAGAGCATGGAAATTGGTCTGCAAATAATGGTTGCTGTGAATTTGTTATACCATCACATTTTTCCTGTTTAAGGGGAACCACCACCCAAAAATAATACTCTAATAAATGAAAGCTAATAGTTTTTTAGTAGTTCCTTCCATCAACAAGTTCAGGTAAAATTGGTTCGAAGACAAATTATATAATTAAGGAAACACATCACGATATGATATTATAGTTATTGTTCATGGGTCTGTAGAGTGTCTGCGAAATAATAGTTGTTGTGAATTATTTTTAAAAGGGATCTAGTAACTTTGTGGACACGAGCATAAACTAGCAAATGGATGATACAAAAGTGTATTTCTGTGATCTGATACGTCCACTGAGCGATGTGTGAGAGCTCCGTGGTAAATGAATGTCATATGACCAAGTAATGAGCGAAAATGGAAAGCGATATTCGCTTACTCATTGCAGTTATAATTAAGCGGTAGATCAGGTAGAAAATGCACGAGGGCTGAGGGAAATTTTGCCCCCTAATTTTCAAAATAGCCCCCTGAAATCAGTAGTTAGCCCCTAAAAATACCATTTTAGGGTATTATGGTGAAATATTGTGTGACATCCATCAGATTGAAAAAGTAGCCCCCTAAAATTAAGAATTAATTTTTTCGCCGAGTAGAGGATTATTAATCTGAACACTTCAATCACATACTTTTTAACGGAAGAGAATTTTTTTTTAACTGAAAGCTGTTCCATGCTTCTATTGGTAATACGAATACAATGAGGTATGAGAGAACTACTAGAGTTCCAAGCAATTTGTGAGGATTTTGTTAAAGGACAATGAAATCCAGACAAATTGTTGTATGCACTATAAGACACCAAATATAATGAATAGTCCCTGAAAATTTGAGCACAATCGGTCAAGAAATAAGAAAACTATGGCTCTTTGAAAAGAGCCACGTATTTCTTCAAGTGACTCAAATTGGCAACGCACTCTGGCAAAGTTGTGGACAACTCCCCATACATTTTGTACACAAAAATTCCATTTTGTTCAATTTTCTCAAAATTTATGTTTACCCTTCGTTCGAGTTCAACATATGTTTTGTAGAATGATTTTATACATAACATATCATGAGTTGGGGGAATGAAAAAATGTGACTATGAAGAAAACTGTAAAAATGGGAACTTTTGTGTACAAAACATATGGGGAGTTGTCCACACACTTATCACAGTGCGTTGCCAATTTGAGTTCCCCATAGGAATAAATGGACATCTTCAAAGAGCCGTAGTTTTCTTGTTTCTTGCCCGATTATGCTCTAACTTTCAGAGATTATTCCTTTTAATCTCCTCAAGACTATGAAAGCAACATTTTGCTTGGGTTTCATTGCCCTTTAATGTTACTAGATCCCTTTAAACTATCATAGTTTACTGTTCCGTCAAAGTCCTGTTTAAGCACGGGCCATTTTCTATCGGCATCTATGAGCATGGAAATTTGCCAGCAAAATTATGGTTGTTATGAAATATTAAACCATTAAATTTGTTCGTTCAACTTCCTTTTGGAGCACGGGACACAGTAAGAAGACCTTGGCTATTGTAATCTAGACAAAAAAAAGTGGTTATTTGTTTAGCAGGATGAATTCATGCAAATCCAATGTTTATTTCCTTTCCAATCGTTCGAAGAACAAACTGCGCAGGGAAGTTCTACCAAATATTTTGCGTTGTATATGTACATGTATGAAGAAGGAAAGGGAAATAGTAGTGCATTTATTTTACCATGAGTACATGTACATTGCTGTTGGTATCATTCTCATGAAAATATTGTTTTGCTTTCGTCATTTTGAATCTGTTCAAGACAAATTTAGTCCGACAATGTTTTAAAATTACACGAGTTTGCCTGAATATGACACGGACTTGCCCGAATAAGACTTTATTTTGCCCCAATATGACACGGTTTTGCCCGAATATGATGTGGATTTGCACAAATATGACATGGTTTGGCCTGAATATGACATGGTTTTGCCAGAATATGACATGGTTTAGCCCGAATTATGACAATGTTTTACCAAATTTGGGATGCTTTCTGTCCAAATATGGATGTTGTTTTTTTTTTTAACTCCATGGGATATGGGGGCTGCAGCCCCCAGCCCCCCCCCCCCCCCCCCCGGCTCTTATGCATATGGGTTTGATCGTATGTTTTTTATTGTAAAATGGACCCAATAAACTGATGTCCTAATACTATTTGCTGGTGTATTAACCGCACCCCAACTTTGTGTTGTCTCACTTTAAGGGGAAAAAACATTTTCTAGATGATCAAGCTGTGCTGGGGATTGGTGTAACATAATTAAACTATATGTTCCAGGCTTTTCTCCCCTAACTTTTGTAAACTTTTAGTAAAAAAAAAAAGTAAAAAATACAAACTTATTCTCGGTAAAAATCAAAATATAGATTATCCTACCATTAGAAAGGCCTCCTTACAAGCTTTCATTTGATGCTTTGTTCTATAATTGGCGAAGATATGATTGTTTCGATTTCATAATCATAAGTCTTTTACACACATTATGAGAACTTAAAATGCCAATTTCTTCAGAACATTAATTACCGACAAGTGCAGGGTTTTGCTATAGCCGGTCACATACGGTAGCTCAAATTTGACCAGTTTTCCTCTGCAAATAAGTCAGGCAATGGAAATCAAGATACATTTCTTCGTTTAAACTATTTAGTTGTAAAAAGTAAGTTACCAGGTAGGTGCAACTAAGCACTGGCAAATGTAATGTTCACATCTACCATGATTGGATAAACAGTGCACGCGCTGCAGGATGTGGGAAATCCCCATGTTTTTATCAGCCTTTGCATCAAAACATTTTTATGGCTTCATCGTTTTTTGCACCAAAACACATTACAAAATTATCAAATTTAGCAGCTTTACATTTTTAAGGATAGTTTTTTGTAAGTACAACACATTTTTGTTGGGAATCCCCACGTTTTTATCAGCCTTTGCCCAAAAAACAATATGGCTTCATCTTTTTTGCACCAAAACACATTACATGTACAACATTTTGTCAAATTTAGGGGCTTTACATATAAGGATAGATTTTTGTAAGAACAACCCTATTTTGTGGGAATCCCATGTTTTTATCTGCTTTTGCACCGAAACAGAAAGTTTTATTGCTTACCGTTTTTTTTTTTTTCAGATAAAATTATCAAACTTAGGGTTTTTCATGTACATGTACATGTACATGTAGGTGGACTGGGTAAATGCAACCTTCTCTATGACTTGGCTTACACAGTTTGATGGCTGTCATTTTTAGAATCAGTAATCCATGTTACCACTGTACATAGTAAAACAAAAATCATGATTTGCACAAAATGGATAAACATGACTTTATCCGTATACGCATATAAACGCTTCAAGTTTACTACTGGTGCACACTTAGGGAGCTTGTTGAGTAGAATGCGCCAGGGTTTTCCTTGTGTAAGACACTTACCATGCTTTGTATAGCGAACCGGATGTCCGTGCGCCAGAAAGCTGAAACTGAAAGCCCATAAGGTTTTTCTATAGCCCACTCCGGACGAAAAGAGAAAATGTGACCTTACACCACGAAACGACCGTTATGTCGCGGATATAGTTTCTCTGTTATTAGCTGAAATAGTCAAATTTGGTTTAAAATATGAGATTCAGGGTTTTTGTATTTCCTGAATGAAGGTATCTTTATCTATCTTCTGTGAAATTTTGATCGTCCTAAATCAAGTTTAAATATGTTTTTTTAATCAAATAAAAATTTTCAGATTACAGAACTTCAATGGACGCCAATCTTTGAAGTGGCCCGTTTCTCCCTTGTTTTAAAACTGCTTCAGCCATTTTCCAAATCTTTGGCGCTCTTTTTCAGATGGTTTGCCTTGTCTGCATATGACAAATTATACACCATTTTAAAGGTAATGAATTCTACTGTAATGTCATGTGAAAATCAGCATAATCATTTTCCCCGACTTATTGGTCGTTTTGTGGTGTAAGGTCACAAATAATCACCAAATATTCAGAGTCCGGCATGAGCTATAGAAAAAACCAAGGGGCATTCAGTTTCAGGTTTCTGGCGCTCGGATATCAGGATCGCTATACAAAGCACTGGTAAGCATCTAAAGCCGGCGCAGACAGAGCCGACTCAACCCGATCCGACAGGTTTTCAGTTGGATCGGCTCTGGGTGCGTTGCCTCACGACTCCGATTTTGCCAGTCTGAAGCCAATCGGGCCCGATTTAACATGTTGAATCGACCGCGACTGAATCGGACCGACTGTGGCTTTCAGTTGGGTCGGGTCGGGTCGGGTCGGATCGGGTTGAGACAGCTCTGTCTGCGCCGGGGTTAAGACAAGAAAAACCGAGGTGCATTCTATTCAACAAGCTCCCTTTTTCTCCTCATTAGGCAGGTTGTTTGAAACAATAAATGTACATGCTCAAGGTAACATATTCAGAGCTGCCAACCTCTAGAACATGAAATCAGTACTCTCAAGGCTCAAAATCAGTAATTTGGGGAAGAAATCAGTAATTTCCTACGCGGCTCTATGAACTATAAGTTTAGTGAAATGGTTACACGACGGTTAACCGACTGTCATCGGCAAAAACGGCTAATCGGCTAATCTATTGCTAAAGTGAGGGTATTTTACATGTATCACAAATAAACAAATGGTAAGAGAATTAATGATAGGGAGATTAGACTGGTAGAGCCAATCACGTCGGTATCACCAATGTAGAAATGGTTGTTGTATAATGGGCACAGACATCCGAAGGCTTTCATCTTGACAATGGTTTGTAGACTAACGACTAACATGGCACTGCCCTGCTGATTCCAATTGAAAAAAACGGACAGATAACGGATATATCAGGGGGCATTCCGTACTCACGTAATGGTTGTCAATTTCCGTACCAATTACGGAAAATCCGTACTAGTTGGCAGCTCTGCATATTGCTGTGATATTTGTGACCGGCTATAGCAAAACCCTGCACTTGTCGGTAAAATTCAAATTGTAGATTTGTGTTCATACAATTAGAAAGGCCTCATCACAAGCTTTCATTTGATGCTTTGTTCCAACAAATTGGTCAATAGTTGGCGAAGATATGATTGTTGCAATTTTACAATCATAAGTCTTTTACACATTATGTGAACTTAAAATGACAATTTCTTCAAAACATGCATTACCGACAAGTGCAGGGTTTTGCTATAGCCGGTCACATTTATCAAGAAATATTTCATTCCTCAGTACCATCTTCTCTTTATGGCCCGGTCACATATCAACGGAGAGCGGAAACGAATGCCCAAAAAATAGAAAATTTACGAAATGAAATTATCCGGTGATGAAAGTCGTCTCCATTGCTTCATGTACAAATCATAGAACAACGTACATCACCCGACAAGGAACGGACAAGAAACGCATACGAACGGAGACGAACGGATGGAATATTTAGCTCTCCGTTTGACATCCGTTTACGCAATCCGGTGATATGTGACCAGGCTATTATTTAGGGGATGTCCCTACCTTTGGTTTCCTCTCCTTGTTGACCAGGTCGTGTGGGCAGTGTTTCTCAGGGTTCTTCACGTTGATCTCCGCGCCGTAGCTGATCAGGAGGTCGATGATGCTGACGACGTAGTCCTCGTTGTAGTCGCGGCCGGCGATCACGTGGAGCGGCGTGTTACCGGCGTAGTTCGTGATGTTGAGGAGCTCCATGGCGTTTTGCGAGACTTGTAGGATCAGCTTGATGATGTGCACATTCTTGGCCACTTTTTCGTTTGGCATCAGCTCCACAGCGAAATGGAGCGATGTGTATCCGCTGCGCCTATCCTGTAAAACGGAAAAGATTGAGGGATAATGTTCAATTTAGGGATTTAGTAACTTTGTTGACATGTGCAAAAACTGGCAATTGGTTGATAAAAATGTGTATTTCTGTGATCTGATATGTCCACTGAGTGATGTGTGAAAATTCCATGGTAAATGAATGTCATATGACAAGTAATGAGTGAAAATGCAAGGTGATATTTGATAACTAATTATCCACTAGATAATTATAAATCTGAACACTGCAATCCAGTTCAAAGTAAGAGAAATTTGGAAAACCCAAAACCTGTTCCATGCTTCTATTAGTACTACGATTACAATGAGGTATGCGAGAACCGCTAGAGTTCCAAAGTAAGTTTTGTGAATGTTACATAATATATCACTTTAAAAAAAACATTTAAAACAAATTATTGGTGATTTTAATTAACTTACTTTGAAGGCTGGGTCAGCATCGAGCATGAGGAGATTTGTGATGGTATCCGTACTATCCACAAGCTTGTTGACGTAGCGGCATTCGTGGCCGTCGTAGATCTGTTCGTAGCGACCGTGAGCCTGAATCGCGCACTGGAGCGGTGACATGCCTGTGAAACGTTACAATACAATAAGGAAACGTTACAAATTGTTAAAATAATAAAATATGTTGAGAACGAAATTTGTCACAGTATCGGTACTATCCACCAGCTTGTTGACGTATTAGCATTCGTGGCTGTCGTATATCTGTTCGTAGCGACCGTGAGCCTGAATTGCGCACTGGAACGGTGACATGCCTGTGAAACGTTACAATACAATAAACAAATGTTACAAGCAGATAAAGTTATAACATATTAACAAACCATGCTTGTCCAATTTCCATGGAACTGGCTATATCCAACGGCTTGAAAAAGTTTCTAAAAACCCTTAAAAAACAACCAGTAAACATAATGCCTCTGGCCATAAAAACTCTTTAAAAATACACACATATATGCCATCGAACAGCCAGGCTATAACCAATTTCTGGAAGAAATTCCTCAAAGCTTCCTCAAATTAAAAACAGAAAGTAACATAAACAAGGCAAAATATGAAGCAAAGATTTTCATGTACCATGTTTGGTCTCGATGTTTATGTTCTGGTTCCAGTTTGAATTGAACCAACTGCAACCACTAGCTCAAAGGGCGGAAACATACTGCTTGCTTGAGGCATAGTCTTCAAAATAAAACAATTCTGAAAGCCCAAAAGTAGAGAAAAAAGTAACATTTATTTATAAGCAAAATATGAATCAAACATTGTGACGTACCATGCTTGTTCTCAATGTTGATGTTCCAGTTCCAGTTGAGATTGAACTGGCTGCATCCGATGGCTCGCAGGGCGCAAGCGTACCCCTTGGTCGCGACATAGTGGAGGGGCGTCATCCCTTCCTTGTTCGCGATCATGATGTCCGCTCCGCTCTGGAGGAGCTCGTAGACCAGGTTCGGCTGGTTGGTCACCACGGCAACGTAAACAGGAGTCTGCGCGAGTAAGAACAAAATGGTAGAGTTGAGGTGTATGTGTATTTCTGTGATCTCAGATCTGATATGTCTACTGAGTGATGTGTGAAAATTCCAAGGTAAATTAATGTCATACATGACCAAGTACTGAGCAAAAATGCTATTTACTGACTCATTGCACTCACTTAATAATACACAATTATAATTATCCAGTAGATAATTATAAATATGAACACTTCAATTATACATACCTTTATAACGGAAGATAAATTTTGAAAAACTGAAAGCATTTCTACATTTATGCTTCTAGTGGTAATACTAATACAAAGTCATCACATTGAAAGCTAACTATTTGTTGTTCCTACTACAGACTTATGATGGGTAAATTGCCACTTGGTCTACAACCATTTGGTCTATTCCCATTTGGTCTACTAGAAAATTATGGATCTGGCGGCTTAATTATGATTATGATTATGGATTATGATTAGGATTAGGGTTGTGGATTAGGGTAAGGGTTAGGGTTAGGGTTAGGGTTTTGGAGGCATCAGGTAGTAGACCAAATGGGAAGTAGACCAACTGAGATTAGACCAAGTGAACATAAACCTTATGATGTACCCTTGATAATCCAAAAGAATTTTACCTGTCCAAGCTTGTCCTTAATGTTGAGGGCATCCGAGCGTCCGGCCTGGACCAGTCGCTTGATGATGGCAGAGCACAGTGATGGCTCTCCCTGACTGATCGCGATATGAAGGGCACTGGATTTTTTTTTTTTAAGAGATTAATAATAACATGATAATATAATAATATAATGATATAATGATAATATCATAACATACAACATAATAATATAATGATAATATCATAACATACAACATAATAATATAATTATATACAGTTGTTAACTGGTGGTGGAGGGAAAAGCACGGAATGTTCCACGAGGGATTTTAAATGCTATTGAGGGAAGAGAAAATAAGTCCAGAGACGTAGTCGAGGGACTTATTTTCTTCACGAAATAGCATTTTAAATTCCCGAGGGGAACATTCCATGATTTTCCCCGACAGCAAAGTTAACAACTGTTTTATCATCTGATTGCCATGTAACAGTGCCATGTAATATCCAAAAATATTCCATGGCAGCTCATACACTGTATTTACTAAGTCAGGTGATAATATGATATATTATGCAGTATTTATAGAACTCTATGTACCTAGGTGCCCTAGCCTAATGCCCATTAATATCCTTTGTCATCAGGTACAGTTCAAAGCCACACAATTATCTTGCGCACTATCCAACTCCCGGCCTTGGAAGCATACTAGCCCGAGCTGCCCTATTCAAGACGAGTCCCTAAAGTATTTGGGCTGTAGTCTATGGGGAATGTCTGGTGTACCAATGTAGGTATAAATATTTATAAGCAGCTAATTTACACTTATACCACAGTGCTCATAATTAGCATTGGGCCACCAAACGTCATAGACATTGAATTCCACTTGCCCGAATGATTTGTACATGTTTGTCCTTGTTTTGGGCCGTCAGACTAGGGTTACAGCCTGAAGAGTCATGATTTTACTTATCCAAATGGGCAAGCAGGAAAAAAAGCTAGTTTGTAGGCGGTAAATTGTTTAAATTAATTATTTTACTAGCCCAAATGGGCAAGTAGAAAGTGTTGAAGGCTTGACTTATATATATATTTATTTATTTTGTAAAGAGAAAAGAGAATTTAAATTGGCAACAATAGTCACCTTTGACTGATTGCCATTAAACTAAAACAACAACAACAACTTACGTGTCTTCATCTTCGTCCTGGGAGCATAACAGGTCCAGAGACATGGTGTTCACAATGCTCTCCATCTTCTGCAGCTCAATCATGGCCTGGGGGAGCACTTGGAACTGGACCGGTGTCTGGGTCGGGTTGATGATATACTGTGGCGGAGGCTGAGTCCTGGACTGCTGTGGCTGTGGCTGAGTCCTGGACTGCTGTGGCTGTGGCTGTGTCCTGGACTGCTGCGGGTGAGACACAACCGAAGCAGGCATCATCGAAGGCATCATGGCTGGTGGGTTTGGCTGCTGGATGTTGCCCTGTCTGATGGGAGGCTGCCTCTGATGATGCAACTGCCTCTGCTGCTGCTGCTGCTGCTGCTGCTGCTGCTGCTGCTGTTGCTGCTTCAGCTGGTTCTGCTGGACAACGTTGGCATTGGTGTTGGTGATGTCAGGGTCCTCAAGACCGGACATGAGATTCTCCATGATCTTGCTGATCTTGAGCTGCTTCTCTGGGTCGTCGGTGAGGCTAGGCTGGTAGGTCGGTTGCTTGAACTGCCGGTAGTTCCCGTTCTCAATGACCGTTCCAGTGTTGTGGCCAGAGGTGGTCATATACTGGTTGATGTGAGGAGGCGAAGCAATGCCGGAGTCTGCAGACTCCACCGACTGGACGCTGTGCGGGGAGTTGAGGGTGATGTACTCTGGTGATCCTGGTGAGCTGGGGGATGTGGACATTCCGTTGCTGTCGGCAGGGGATGGTACAGCCTGGGGGGAGTGCATCATGGGGGAAGGCTGGGGATGTCCTGGTGAGTAGGCAACAGGTGAGGGCAGGGGGTATCCTGGCGAGTAAGCAACAGGGGAGGGCTGGGGGTGACCAGGAGAGTAAGCAACAGGGGAGGGCTGGGGGTGACCAGGAGAGTAAGCAACATGTGAGGGCTGGGGGTGACCAGGAGAATACGCTGCAGGGGAGTAGCCACCAGGAGAGAGATCCGTCTGCATCTGATGGTCAGGGCTCATGGATACCTGGCTGAGGTTAGTAGGTGAAGCAGGCCAGTTGTACGTAGATTCTTCCGGCTCCCGTCCATGGGGCCTCTGTGCGCTCAGCATCTGCGGAGCCTGTGTGGTGCTCGGATAGGTGGGCAGGTTCATCATGACTCGGCCATCCGACAGATTGGTGTAATTCGTCATCGGGCTGCTATGCCTCATCCCTGGGGCTGCCAGCTTCTTTCCCGGAGGGCACACCACCTTCACTGGCTGCCCTGTCGGGTAATGCGGAATGGATGGGTTCTTGAAGACCTGGTTGGCGGGACTCATCACGTACTGCTGCTGGTGATGCATAGGAGGCTGTCCCACATGGTAGTGCATACTTTGGTTGTGCTGCGAGCAGGGCTGTCCCGCGTGGTACGGAGCTGGTCTACCCTGCAACACGGACATCTTCTTTTCAGGACCCTTGGAAGTCAGTTCATTGGGCTGGTCCTTCTCTCCCTCCACCCTCTGTGCAAAGCCTGCACTCTTGTTGCCCGACAGATGCATCTTTCCCAAGTCAGCGGTCACTCCCTCTACATCCCCAGCAGTTGTATCTTGTTGTTCTTCCTTAACAGGCTTGATGCTAAATGGAGCCGATCTGATCTTTGCGGGGCTGCTGCATCTCCTCTTCAGAGCCGAATCAAAGACAACCTCCAGCTCCGGAGCAAGTTTATCCTGGTCTTTGATCTTGGCCCACTTCTTGGATAGTCCGAGGACTTCCACAGAGCTGGCCCTGGGCCTGTCCTTATACTCGGCCCTCTTCTCCGTGGCCGTCTTCTCACCATCCTTATCCACGGCTTCCGCATCGTCTTTTCCTCCGCCTGCTCCATCATCGCTTTTCTCCCCAGCATCATCCGCCTGAGCCATTTCCATGCCGATCCCATCATCCTCGGATGGAGTTCTCTCCAAGCCAAGTCCATTGCCTTCTGGCTTCACCTCTTCAGAGCCATTCAGCGCCTTGTTTCCAGCGATGCCTTTACTGGATGAACTCAGGTCTCCGTTGGTCTGCTCTGGAGTGGATTTGGGTTTGTTCTCCTCCTGTACTTCGCCATTCTTGTTTGGTGCCATGGTCGCTTTGGTTTTGTGAAGTTCACCTGAAGAAGAACAAAATAAAGAAGAGAGAGAGTAAATGGATTGTAAATTAATGGATTTTTGGTGAGATGAATACAAAATAAAACAAAGACAATACTGTCTGTATATTAGTTGTATTTAGCATGGTCGTCTGTAGGTCAAATATTCTATAATTCTGTGGAAAAAAAGGAAAAAAGTTTTAAAACTGAAGTATATCTTTCTGAAGTTTGGAACAATGAATAGGGTTTTGAAGTATAACAATTTGTTTTCAACAATTACAAGAACAAATCACATGCATTATCCCACAGTACAGCAAAATCAGTAACCACATTTACAATTAACTGAACATTTTTGTTATAAAACCACACAAAATCATACAAAACCTGTAACAAAGTATTTCTTTTTTCCTGCCAGGCAGCTTGGGGAGATTCACCAGGGGTGCTTTTATGCTTTTATGTTTTCTGATCATTTTGTAAATTCACTATTCATTTCGTATCATACATTGTACTTTATTTTGAAATGCCGAATAAATAATAATAATAATAATAATAATAATCCCAAATGAAATGTATACATACCCAATGGGGCATGTGAATTATAGGAGAGCAACCTCAACAAACTGTACATGTTTTTTCTTTATTTTTGGTAGAATGTTCCCTTTTCATTTTTGTATTGTTTTTTTTCAAATTATACATGTGCCTCCCCCACCCCAGGAGCTGCGCCACTGCACATACACATCATAGAATGTTTCCCCCTTTAATATTGTATTTAGGGGTGCATGTGCCCTCCCCCACGCCCACCCCCCCCCCCCCCCCTCCCCCCATCCCTAGAAGCTACGCCACTGCAAATACATTGATCACACATGTATCTGTACACTATTTTTTGTCTTTTTTTAATAGAATGTTCCACCTTTTTAATTTTGTATTGTTTTTATTGTTTGTTATTATTAGGGGGCATGTGTACTCCCATCCCAAACACCCCCCCCCCCCCCCACTCCCACTCTGGAGCTGCGCCAATGCACATACGTCATACATTTATCCGAAGACTATCTATTTCTTGTGCAAATCTTGACTTGATGTATACCTCGAGGTGATAAGAATATACATAGATATTCAAGGAGGGTTCATATACAGTTTAATAAGATATTTGCAGCATTTACATAATCCGCGCACATCTGCTCTCGGAGGTACTAATTCATGAATACTTAATATCTGGCTGGCAAACTTGACCTACAAGCTGTTCACTACATGTATCAGGGCTTGGCACTAGCATTTGCCCGCTTGCCCGGGGCAAGTAGAAATTGACGTTGGGCAAGAAAAATGTCATAAATGGTAAAGTTTGCTTGTCCGATCGAGCAACTAACATTTCTATTTAACTCTGAGGAAAAATGTAAGAAATAGGGGGAAAGACAATATATTTGAAACAAAAAATACATTGAGTACATGTAAGTAATACTGGGATTTTCAATTTCATATTATTGAAAGGAAAGATGATTATTATTTTATTTTTTATTCACATTGTCGTTTTTGGGGGGCAAGTAAATTTTCTGTTCGGGCAAGTAAATTTTCTGTTCGGGCAAGTCAAATTGGATTATTTCTAATTTTACTTGCCCAAATTCACAAGTAGAAACAGAAATTAGTGTGGAGGCTTGCATACATGTACATGTAATACAGTGAAACCTCATTTATAACAAAACCTTCTGACAATCCGGTAAGTTTGCTGGTCCAAAGTTTTGTTTACCCTTATAATGTATGTATGGCAGGGCTCAACACTACTAGCACATGCCTACTTGTCCAGGGCAAGTAAAAATTGATGTCGGGCAAGTGAAATTTCATAAAAGGTCTAGTTTGTTTGCACGATTGGGCAACTAAAGCCCTCTGCAGACAGAGCCGACTCGACCCGATTTGACTGATTTTCATTCGGATCGGCTCAGATTTCAGTGCCTCGCGACACACATTTTGCCAGTCAAGAGACAGTCGGATGCCAGTTGGGGCCAATTCAACACAATGAATCGGATCCGACCGACTGGGCCCAACTCTATCCTGATTGAAACCAGTCGGATCGGGTCGAGTCGGCTCTGTCTGCAGAGGGCTTTAGATTTCTCTTCAAGTGTGAGAGTAGAGTGTTATTCCCTACATCTAAATAGATCTCATCTACAAGCGGGCAAGTACATTTTCTGTCTGGGCAAGTAAAATTCAAACATTTTTTTTATTTTACTTGCCCGAATGTTCAAGTAGGAAAAACAATTTAGCGTGGAAGTTTGCATGTACATTATGTACAGTGAAACATCATTGATAACAAAACCTTCTGACAATAAGGTAATTTTGCTGGTCCAAGGTTTTATAACTTCTGTTTTTACCCTGATATGTATGGACATGTGTATTACAAGATCTTACAAAGGCCCTGTTGCAGAAAGAGTTCTATACAATCGATTGTAAACTTGAAGAAAATTAAGGGGTTTCAGGGACGAGCGCCGTATTAAGGTTTTCTATAGTTTCAGTCGGTAAGAGCACCGGTCAAGCAATCCGGAGGTCTCGGGTTCGAATCCCGTTGGAATCCAAGCTTTGCTCTTTTTCAATCACAATTAATTGAAGTCAGATTAGGGCCCTGTTGAAGAAAGAGATACAATCGATTGCAAGTTACAATTCATTGTACAAATACAAGTCAGATCATGTCATGTGTTCTACATGCGCAAATCTGATTGGTTGAAACATGCAAAGTTTCTGACTTACAATTGACCCATGTGTTCTAAATGAGCGAATCTGATTGGTTGAAATTCGCAAAGTTTCTGACTTACAATTAATTGTATCTCTTTGTGCAACGGGACCCTGGTAGTGTAATTATCACTATTCCAATGTCCTACATGTAGTTATAGGGCAATTCCATGATTTAGACATATTTGTGAAAAATAAGGGTTATTTGAAAATTGATTATATCTGTATTTATATCTAGATGCATATTCAAAAACTGAATGCAAATAATAGATACGGAGTGAAAATTCAAATAAATATTAAAAGATTTTGCCAAAACCTGTATTTCGTGCATTTACTGGGGGTCAAAGTTCAACTCAATTTTTGTCCCGTCTGTCACGTTTTTTAACAATTAATTAATTCCTAGCAAATACCTGTGACTGGTTTTGGATCAAACTTTATATTTATTAACAAAGGCCTATTACATTTACATTAACACTACATTTTTGTAAAAATATAAGTTATGAATATAACTATCAATGTTTTAATCTTGTCCCGTCTGTCACGTTTTGTAAGGGAATTAAATATATCACCCGGGAGAAGTAATTCTTCTAAGGCTTACAAATCTCCCCTTTAATGGTTTTAACCCCATCCTGCCCTCCACCCCCCACCCTCCCCCACCCCCCCAAAAAATACAAAATACAAAATAATAATAATAATAATAATAATAATAAATAAATTTAAAAAATAATTTAAAAATTACATTATAAATAATTATATAATAAATAAATAAATACACAACTAATTCTCCCTTACATCCATCTCCCTTTATCATATGGGACAAAGGACAACGCAGAAGAAAAAATCCCTTGCACCCACCCTTTTGATGGCCTCATCCCTAAACAATTGAACATGAAGTTCCCCCCAAAAAATTGTGGGTGGGAAAACAGACGTTTAAACCATGGGCGTAGTAGAACTGTCATTGATGAATTTGAATTGAATTGAAATCTCTACGCCCATGGAGCCTCCACACTAACTTTTTTCTCTACAGTGGCCATTTTGGGCAAGTAAAATCATACATTTTGAAGGTTTACTCAAGCCTCCACACTAACTTTTTTCTTTACTGGCCCGTTCGGGCAAGTAAAATCGTGACTTTTCAAAGTTTACTGGCCCCGAACAGATAATTGACTTGCCCGCTTACTTCAAGATGAGATTTCACATAAGGAATTACATTATCTTCTGGTGTTTGTCAATAATTAGTTGCCCGATCGGGCAACCAAACTAGGCCTTTTGTGAAATTTGACTTGCCCAACATCAATTTTTACTTGCCCTGGGCAATAGGGCAAGTGCTAGTGTCGAGCCCTGGTTTACTTGCCCCCAATATAAAATGTACTTGCCCTCTTTTAATACTTCTTGATGAGATCTAGAATTGTACGAAAATAACATTGTTCTCTCATAGTTGAACAATTATTTAGTTGCCCGATCGGGCAAGCAAACCAGACAATTTATGACATTGCACTTGCCGACACCAATTTTTGTCTTGCCCCGGGCAAGCGGGCAAGTGCTAGTGATGAGCACTGGTTTAAATATGTCACTCTTAGGTTACTTACATACAGAGAGAAGGGAAGCACTTTTTGTACTACAGTACATGTACATGTATAGATCACTTTAGGACTCTATTGACTTTTCAATACAATACGATGTCATGGTTTGTTGCCCAATTATAATGAGGAATGCACAACAGATGAAACGAGAATTTTTAGGGGTTGTCCCGTTTCGCTTCGCGTAGAGCTATGTCAATGTACATGTATGTATAGTGAGGTGGCGAATAAGACAGGTTCGACTAAATTGTATGTCAGTACTGTACTTCTCCAAGAATCTCAGTAAGCTATGTGTACGCTCTCTAGTAATTTCTAGCAAAATGGACAGTCAGTAGCATGTGGGTGACAAGGGGGATAGGGGGACGATGGGGCAGTTACCCCCACCCCCACCCCCCCCACATACACAAACACACCAGGGTAGTAAATATATAGGGGCTGAGGGAGAGTTTGCCCCTTCATTTTGAAAATAGCCCCCTGAAATCAGTAGGTACTACATATGTACATGTAGGTACATGTACATGTAGCCCCTAAAATTCCGATAGGGTATTATGTGAAATATTTTGTGATATCCATCAGATTGAAAAAGTAGCCCCTCTAAAATTAAACACTTTTTCCTGCATTGACACACACACACACGCAGGCACGCAAGCACGCACGCATGCACACACACACACACACCAGCCTATACAGGTGCGAATTCCTGCCCGACCCTCCCGTTTGTGGGTCAGAAAAACAATTACAAAACATTTTGGAGAGACAAGTTTCCCCCCAAATGGAAATCCTCCCCCTCTTTAAAAATCACTCTTCCCCAGACCCCATACTGTTATTTGAATCAGCTAATATTGATGTATAATACCCCCATCATTTTTTCCCCACTTTAGTGCTTGGGTTCCGGTCTTGTGTTGTGGGGTGGTTCAAAGGGACTTTCCCATATCTTCTTCAGTCGGGGAAAAAAATAATATTTATTTTTCGGGGGCTATTTTTCAAGCTTTCCTGCATGAAAATAACACTCTCAAATTAGTTTAGCATTGAACTCTATGCAAATTTATGGGGCTCTTTTAAGATTTGTGTGGGCTCTTTTTGGTATTTCGGGGGCTCAATTTGCCCCGAGCCCCCATGTATTTCTTTCACTGATCTTCAGAGTGCAATAGGGGGGATGCCAAAGTGGGTATGCCTTCCCTCCCCCACCCCCCCCCCCCCCCCTTCCCCACACCCTCCAATAATTTTATAATTTCTGAAATGAGTAATTACAAAACATTTTGACAGCACAAGCTACCCCACAATGGACATTCTTATCCTTACCTCCCCCCCCCCCCCCCCCCACCCTTCCCCAGTCTTTACCCTTTGGCCGGAACCCACCCCTCCAAGTACTATCTTTTCAAGGAAACGTGCAGAAGTGGGCAGTCCAATACAATATCTAGAGATACATTGTATCAAATATCTATTTGGTGATGATGATTTGATATTAGGGCGTAAATTATATTAAATTTTAAATGAAGGGCAGAACCACAAAACAACAACAAATTGAAGAAATGTTCATAACTATTGGGCAGCGGGAGCTTGTAATTTTTTGTTTAAACAGATAAATGGCACCATACAGTGGAGAAGCAAGGGGGGTGGGGTGCATGTGCAAATACCCCCTCCCACAGCAACATTAAGAGGAAAATCTGTGAAAATAAAGAAATATATGAGGTGTGCCCTGGCACTAATAATTTGTGAGCCCCCCCCCCCCCCCCTCCCCCTCAATCTGTCTAACCACGCTATGCCAATTGCACCATACAAGTACTGTGTATCATCACCCGATGTTAGTTGAATCTTGATAATGCGACCCGATATTAATGAATAAAACTGATGTTTTTTTGTTTTGTTTTTAAAGGACCTACATAATACAACGTACTTTGACACTTATTCCATAGTTGATGACTTGAAACATAGGTTATGCTGAAGAAAAATCCATGAAAATAAATACAGTAGTGATTTAAGACTAGTTTTCTGATGCAAATTCTCACTTAGCAGCCAGTTTACGCCCCACCCACATTTAGCGTCCGGAATCGGCGGCGTGATCGACGTGTGATTGACAATTCATTTGTTTACGTCATGACGCGTCATCTACAGAATTTAATTCATTAGTCCGGTCTTTAGATGACGTCACATTTTGGCGATTTAAAAGGGGCGTTCCCAGGACAATTAGATATTTACTAATTACCCCAAAATTGATTGATTTCATGAGAAATGACTGCTAAATTCTTTTTCTTCGGGAAAAATTACTTATAGAGAGCCGAATTGTGAAAATTAGGCCATCTAGACGCGTGTAGTTCCTTTAAAGAGGAAAATCTGTGTGAAAAAAAATAAAGAAATACATAATGCGGGCCCCGTAATAATTTGTGTGCCCCCCCCCCCCCCCTTCCAATCATGCTAGGCATCTGGAGTCTAGCGCCATACAAGTACTCTGTTGAATCTTGTTACTGTGACCTTATATTAATTTAATGAATAAAACTGAATATTTCGATTCATGTTTCACGGATATCGATACTCCTTTCATCCTATTAAACTTTACGTGCTTGGGTTCCGGTCTTAGTAGCTACGTATGGTGGGGTGGTATTAAGGGAATTCCCCATTTCTTTCACAAGTGCCATAAATGGCCAATAACAAAGAGAGAGAGAGATGGAATTATTTTATGACATTTACATGTACATGTATGCACGTATAACTGAGACGTTTAAAGGGAATTTTCTAGAGCTCTACTTAATTGTGGATACCGAATATGGATTATTTTCTAGGGGCATTTTCAAACCTGCTTATCAGTTGTTACACAATTTGAGCTCTACAAAATGAGCATTTACAGGGGAACTTGTATTTATATACATGTAACTTATACATCTATAGCAGGATCTTCGTCAGGGCAACAAATGACAAAGAGACTACAGAATTATGAACAAATAAAGGCCCAGTCACATACTGTATATATGACAGGAGAGCCGAAACGGAAGTCCGACGAATACAAAAATTGCAAAATCAAATTATTCAGTGGTGAAAGTCGTCTCACCATTGCTTCATGCAAAAAAAACATTCCACCGGATAGAACGTACATCGCCTGACAAGGAACAGACAAGAAACGCATACGAACGGAGACGAACGGATTTAACATTTTTGCTCTCCGTCGGCCATGCGTATTACGCTACATGTATCCCAGTGATATGTGACCAGGGGGTGTTTCACAAAGATCCTAAGTTGAACTTAACTCTAAGTTGGACTTAAAAAGTATGGAAAGCCATTTGAGCCTTGGAATAAAATATATTCAAGAGCAAAACTGCAAGTATTTTAGACTTTTCATAAATTGTACATCAAAAACATGAACTCCCCCTTGATAATAGAAAATATCAATGATTTGAATGAACATTTTTATGGCTTTTAAAAAACCTTTACAAAAGAAAATTCAAAGAAACTAATGGCTTTCCATACTTTTCAAGTCCATCTTAGAGTTAAACTGTTAAGTTCAACTTTAGGATCTTTGTGAAACACCCCCATGCCTTTATTTACAATAGCCCAGGCAGCACACCTCCAGGTGATTCACATCCCCTCATGCACAGCGTCAGGAAGATTGCACAGCGTCAAATTACAGGGGAGTGTTTCACAAAGATCCTAAGTTGAACTTGACTCTAAATTGAACTTGAAAAATATGGTAGACCATTTGTAGCCTATGAATAAAATATATTCAAAAGCAAAAAGGCAAGTATTTTAGACTTTTCATAATTTGCATACGTGTGTATCAAGAACATGAAATCTCTTTGATAATAGAAAATATTAATGATTTGAATCAACTTTTTAGAAATTAAGCAGTTGAAACAAAATTGTAGAAATTGTTTTCAAAGAAACTGACGGCTTTCCATAATTTTAAAGTCCAACTTAGAGTTAAGTTCATTGAAGGATCTTTGTGAAACACCCCCCAGAGTGCTCAGGATGTACATGTACTCAAATGATTTTAAGTAGAGATACTAGCGATTCTCTAACGTTCAAAGGGATGGGTTGTTTAAACAATGAAATACATACATGTATTCAAAGTTAGATTTGAAAATCATAGCAGACCATTTGTAGCCTTAGAATAACAATCTAATAAAAAATGCACACAATTAATTACAGGTTGTTCAGGATAAACTCAAATGATTTGAGTCATTGTTACTGGTGATTCTCTAACATTCAACGTCTGTGGTTGCTTCACAAAGATTTTAAGTTAAGCTTAAATTCTACTTTAGATCTAAATTAATGGCAGGCCATTTGTAGCCTTGGAATTTTAAAAAAAGCAAATATGTGCACCTTTAATAATTTTAGGGTGCCTAGGATGCACTTGAAATAAAATGATTATAATAACTCCCGATACTGGCTACTCTCTAACATTCATACTGGGTCTTCAATGTCATTTCTATCACAAAGTATTAAAGGGATCTAGTAACTTTGTTGACATGTGCAAAAAGTGATGAAGGGTTGATGCAATGTATATTTTGTTATCTCATATGTCCACAGTAATGAGCGAAAATGCAAGGTGATATTCACTAACTCTATGCACTCACTTCGTACACGGTTTCAAAACTCCAGGGGAGTTTTTCTTAAATCTGAATACTTCGATTCGTACATATCTTTGTAACGAAAGAAAATTTGAAAAACCAAAACCGGTCCCATGATTTTATTGTTAATACGAATACAACAAGGTATGAGGGAACCGCTAGAATTAAAATTTCATTTTGAGGATTTGGACAATGTTACTAAGTCCCTTTAACGATGTACATGTACTGTATGTAAGTTAATTATACAGGACCCACCAGGTTCCCATAGGCAAATGGGTTAACCTGTTCCCTATCAGATTTTGTAATTTCACCATAATTATAGAGTTAATACTTGTAGGACCCATCATGGGGTGTTTCACAAAGATCCTAAGTTGATCTTAGCACTAAGATGGTCTTAAATATTATGGAAAGCCATTAGTGTCTTGAAACATTTTTGTAAAAGTTATGTTGAAACGCATAAAATGTTGATTCAAATCGGGATTTCATGAATTTTATGTGAAGATTATGAATCTCTTTGATAATTAGAAAATATATATGATTTGTATCAACATTTTATGTATTTCAACTAGTGCTGTAACTGACCTTGATGATCGGATCGTTTGATCGGATCGGCAAAATTTTATCGATCTTCGAAATCGGATCGATGATCGGGATCGGATGATCGGCTAAAAAAAAAATAAAAAAAAAAAAAAAAAAAAAAAAAAAAAAAAAAAAAAAAAAAAAAAAAAAAAAAAAAAATCGTTTTTTTTTTCTTTGCCGATCCGATCTTCCGATTTTTTCTGCATGATCGGAAATCGGCAAAAACGGTCCGATCATGTATGATCGGATCGTGATCGGCATGCCGATCCGATGATCGGTTACAGCACTAATTTCAACCTAACTTTTATAAAACTGTTTCAAGACACTAATGGCTTTCCATAATATTTAAGACCAACTTAGACCAACTGCTAAGATCAACTAAGGATCTTTGTGAAACACCCACCAGGTTTACCGAGATGCTTGCCTGACCTGGGAACCTACATTTTGTGAATCAGCATACTATTTGATGATTTTCATTTCTTTGTGGCCAGCAAAATTTGATATGTACACACTGGATATAGTACACTGCACACCGCCGAATGTGCGACGTTGAAGCACACGTTAAAAGTACACCCAATACAAAAGGTGCTCCATTCACTCGCGTACAAATCGATTCACGCGAGTGAATGGAGCACTTTTTGTCTTGGTTGTACTTTTCACACTGTCGCTGGCTTTATGAAGAGGGCGCTGTTGCTATATATCCAGTATTTTTATATCGATGCACTAAAGCCCCACTAGGAACACAAATTAATTTTGAACTAGCATTGAGCTGACTAGTAGTTAAAGGGTACCACCCTGCAAAATTAATATTCTTAAAAATAAAAGGTAACATTTTTAGTAGTCTACAAGTAGTCCAAAAGTTCATAAAAATCGGAAAACGCATCACCATACTACAACATGTGTTCATGGGTCTGCATTCGAAGACCACCTTTTGTCTATGACGAACGCACCGTCTGTGAATCTATTGTCTTCAAACGTACGAATGAATACGCATGAATAAAATTGACACACTCTCAAACGTTTGGCGCGTACGGAACCATGAGATCATAATTGTTCCGTAAGTGACCAGTGTTAATTAATTACGTTGTTAAACACAACCCTTTGCAAAGAGTTGGGCATCTATTTGATATCACACAAGAGTACCAAAACATATAATTATGTGTTGTTCTTTGCCTGGTGGTCCCCTTTAAGTGTATCTTCCTAGTTTCAGTTCTGAATTGCTATTGATTAAGTCAATTACTGAACTAATTACTAATCAAACATCAAAATAATCAGAAACATATTTTAGAAACCACTTCCCTCGATGCCTCGATTCTTCATGGTTGATATTCTATTCATGTTTTATTCCGTAATTTGATATGCGTTGCCATACCATAATAATGGCCATAATATTACTAACATTTATATAGATCTGGGGGTGTTGCAAAAAGATTTGCGATCAATCGCAAATGCAAGTCAGAAAATATGCCATTTGAGCCAATCAGCATATTTAGGTGCATTTTCTGACTTGGGTTTAGATCTCTTTACATAGCACCCCACCCCCTCCCCCCCACCCCCCCCCCCCCCCCCGTCCCCAGATCAATAAATCAGCATTTTCTACCAACTAAAGCGTCATGCCCACGGTATAGTTTTACTTAGTATTGCATGCCATGTCGTTCACTCTCGTGGTGGGCAACGGGCACGCTTTGCCTTATTTTGTTAGAAAATGCCCATGCATGCATGTGCACTGGGCCACTGGCACTGCATAATTAAAGTGATCCCTGTAAAGTGTCAGATATTGCACAAAATGACATTTGAGACTTCAATCCTATATCAATATCATTGTCAAATACAATTGAAAGATTTGTGAAAGTTTGAAAGAAAATGACCACTGTTTACCTAGTGAAAAAAACGAATATTGAGTTCATATTTTATCACCGAATACTGTGATGGCCTGCCGTAAAATTGTCGCAGTAATAAGCGTCCGTTTGACGATAATCCGCACCCGTGTATACAGACGGTACAGAATTTGCGCGCGCTCGGCTCAACAGTCGGGTACATCGATCGCGTGGCGCGCCGGCCGGACGTGTTCAGCTACGGCAATTGTACTTTTTACCAAAAGCGTTGGGCAACGCTTTTGAGACGATGATTTTCAATGATAATTATCTTCATACTAAAGGGACATTTGAAAAAATCTAACCCTATTTTATTCTTCTCTTACCATAAGCTAAACAACACGGCAGAAGAGAAACGAGGAAGCTCCAAGTAATTTTCGTGGATGTAGACACTTTACTTGGATCGTATGCATTTAAATTATAATTCATTACAACATGCAAAAGGAAACATGTTTACATGGTAATCAGCATATGTTGGTCAAGCACCATCATAACCATCAGTATAGCCATTATAGTTATACTATAGTTTCAGTCACACAAAAGTAAAAAAACCACTCCAAAGTGTCATCGTTGAATATGATGCAAGTTTGCAAGCATACATGTAGTTCTATAAACTATACAAACTAAACAAGTGCACAAACCGCAAGCACTGCTGCTGATTGTGCACAAACAACCAATTTCAAAGTGGTACGTGCATGTATTGCACAAACAAACAGTAATAATCATACACAAACAGGGGCTACCTTTGCTCTACAGGACCGAAGCCGGTTGATTTTCGATCTGGAAGTCGAGGTTTGTCCACTTAATTCCTCGGAAATTACGGTGGAAATGTGTTCCAAAATTAGCGTCCTTATTTCTCGAGTTCTCCAAGCCACCGATTGATGGCATGACTTTGTCGCTGGTCTCACAAAATTGGGCTGAATTTCGAAGAAACGATGGTAAAAGGCAAATTTCGCGTGCTTTCGCTCTGATCTAGAGTCGGGGAAGTGCGCAAAATATGAATTATGCATGAGCTATGCATGAGATTCCGCGCTGTGCGATGCGTTGATTGGCTTGCCTCCGTTAATCAATTCAAGACGGTGCGCGATCGGGAACTGGAAGGGAATTTCCCTTTCCGATATCATGACGTCATCACATGGATCTCTGAACGTGTTTATGCTAAGACCCCCAAGAACGTAGAGTACGTATCATAAGCCCATGTATTGTTGTACGAATGAAAAACCGTGAAAATGTTATCTGTGAGATCAGAAATTCGGGAACTGCCCTGTGAGAGTACCCAGAACTATGAACAATAGGACTAAAAATAGAATGCATTTGTGGCAAGTTGACAACTGACGTATAGTCGTATAGCAAAAAGCGGAAATCAAAGTCTTGTAAAATTAAAAAAAATAATACACAAGCAGAGAACGAGATGCAGAAAAGAGATATATAAACAATAGCTTTAAAAATAGAACATAACAACATGTCGGAGGGGAAAAGAGTGAAGGGTGTGGCAAAAAAAATACCAGCCGAACAAAAGTAAGAATTTTGTATGTAACTGATGGTATCACTTTATAATAAGTGTATGTAAACACCAGATCGTACTCGAAGTGTGCGCTTTGCATGCAAAAATAACTATATTTTTGCCTTTGGGGTACGCATGTACTACTACTACTGCTGCTGCTGCTGCTGCTGCTGCTGCTGCTGCTGCTGCTACTACTACTGCTGCTGCTGCTGCTGCTGCTGCTGCTGCTGCTGCTGCTACTGCTACTACTACTACTACTACTACTACTACTACTACTACTACTACTACTACTACTACTACTACTACTACTACTACTACTACTACTACTACTACTACTACTACTACTACTACTACTACTACTACTACTTCTACTTCTACTCCTTGTGCTATGTACTACTGTTACTACTGGTACTACTATTATTTATAGGCTCATTAATGTTCGTGTAATCAGACGGACTGTATATATCTTTAGTCAAGAACTGTGATCGTAGTAATTTCGTGAACAAATTTAGGAGATTTACTCCGCAAACAACACGAGCAAGGCCAGTCGGCAATATGCAGACCATAAAACCCAAACGTCTATGTACAAACAGATTTAATAATATAAAGATAATATTATAGATTATCTTAATTTATGTATTTATGTCCACATGGTATGATATATTTATGGTCAGCCCATGATATTATTATGGACGGAACACCCTAGCTAGTCAGAGCAGATTATTTCCTTGGGGTCGGCCTGCTAAAAAGACATACATTTTTCACCAAAAAAACATCACAATAAGATACAGAATACATACATGTAGATAAACAAAATAAATTATGCTAATATTGAAATAAGCAAAGACAGATAAAAACCAAACAAAAGTTGTATATTAACATAACAACGGCAAAAAAAATATATCATCAGCATAATAATGTAGGTTTCAGAGCAGGACAGTTTATATATAATTCTCCCCTGCCATGCAGGGCATAGCTCCCTTGAACCATAGACTTACAACATATGCTTGAACATAATTATAAGGGGTTATACAAACTGATACTGGGCATGTCATACAGAGTTGTATAAAGTTTTCTTATAACAACCCTATGGCTTTTTATGATCAAAGTATAGGTCCATGATATATTCATGCTTCGTGTTCTAGTAATGCGTCACACAGACTAGCATTGCCAACGTAATCGTGATTATAATAATTATAATTACATTTACATGTATATTTCCATCGACAACATTATAATTTATTTTTCCGCGTTTCATAACGAATTTCTAGGTACGGTCGTAAGATGGCGCTCGTCAAATTATCTCGGTTTCTTCATTCATAACAAAACAGCAGATGGTCAGAAGGAACGAGATCTATATACTTAAACATGAAAAAAATAATGAAGTTGAAAAACATGCTTTATATTATTAAGTCTCTAAGTGTGAAACCTAACTGGTATGTCATGAAGAAATTGTTATGGTCATCCAATATTATTCCTGGTTGTATAATTTAGGTCAAGTACGAATTGACCCTATACAATGATGGTCAGAGTTGGCGATAGCTGTTCATTTACATATACCAGGGATTGGATGGAATATTAATGAGTTGGGATAGTAACTTTGCTGACTCGTGCAAGAAGTGATGAATGGTCGATAAAATGTTTATTATTGTGACCTGATATATGTCCACGAGGCATTGTGTGAAAATGTTAAAGGTAGTTCAGATTTGTCAAATGAGATGCGCGGAGCCATCTTGCATACGCGTTGCGCACGGTGCGTAATGCACGTTAGCTCAGTGTCATAGAAGTATGAATAAACAAACCAACCCGCTCAGTGTCATGCGATGCGCACAGTTCAAAATGGCGACCCGCTATGTAGCATCCCCACGCTTGATGCCCTTTAATGGCCGAGTAATGAGCGAAAAAATGAATGTACAGTGCTCGCAGACTCCTTGCACTGACCTTGTACACAGTTATGACTGTCCAGTGGATAGCTAACAATCATAATTAGTTCAGTCGTAAAATAAATATCTTTTTAACGAAAGGGAAATAGGTAAAGGGTAATACGAATAGGTATAATAGAGAACGACTATAGTTTTGAGTAAGTTATGTGGATTTGGACAATGTGGATTTAGCTTTCATAATAGCGATTAACTGCTCAATTAGCGTGCAATTATCTCATAGACTTAAGAGCAAAGTTAATTGAGCTTTCAGATACACCACCCCATGCGTGGCGCCCCAACAACTTACTATAGACTTGCCCTAACGTATTTGGCAAAACAATACACGATATATAAAAGTAAAAGTTGTAAGACACGTTTTAAAAATAAAGAAATTAAAAGAGCGTGCCCCCAATATGACCGTTGAGTCAAACCACGCTAGGTCAATGTTGATGCATAACATTGTAAATTAAATTACTTACCGTTTGAAGAAAAAAAAAAGTAGGCTATATCAAAAATACTGAACCCAAAATAAACTGCGCATATTTACGCCAACAAATTTGGAAACTAAGACTTAGTACCAGGTTTATAGTTTGGAGAAATGAATACAAACTTACAAAGTAATATACTAATCTGTCTTTTCAAGGCTATACCTTTTGTCAGTACGTAGAACATGTCTGTAGAACATGAGTATAATTTTGATGTCAAATAAATCATTTATTGAACAAAATAAAAACCAATAGAAGATTTGAAGCACACAAAGAACAAATTGTTTTAATGGAGATTTACGACCTTTGCGGGTGATTGTTATTTTGTTTACGAAGCAGACAATCGCATTATTATAATGTAATTGTTTCCTTGTTTCCTTGACACTCATACCGAACCCTTATCATTATAATAATGATAAGCAGGGCTCGACACTCGCACTGGCCTGCTCGCCCGGGGCCAGTGAATTTGCACTTCGGGCCAGCAAAAATGTATAAAAAGTCGTATTTTGGTGGCCCGATCGGGCAAGCAGATTTTCAACTCGACATTGATCAAATAAGAAAAATCTTGTTTTCTTCCATGTCATGCTTTAATACAATCACAGGTTTGATCAGGAAAGAGTGATATTTTGAATAGTAACAAGTTTTCTCATGAAATACAATTTTAGGGTGAGTAAATGTTTCTTTCGGGCCACCAGAAAAGGGAAATAATTATTTCACTGGCCCGACTGGGCCACTGACACAAAAGGTAAGTGTGTAGCCCTGTGATAAGGGTTCGGTATGCGTGTCAAGGAAACAAGAAAAATTCGTTAAAAAACCAGGTGCCCTTTTTTGTTTCAATTGTAAGCATTTTTAATTTGTTACCACAAAAGGAACTACATGTAGCGGATGACTATGACTATTAAAGGGGTCTAGTAACTTTGTTGACATGTGCAAAACGTGATGAATAATACCAAGGAGGTTTAATTCCTCCTTGATAATACATTGATAAATGTATTGTTGTTATCTTATATGTCCACTGGGTATTGTTTGAAAAATAATTTAAAGTTAAATTTATGGACGTTCAAATTAATGGCCGAGTAATGAGAAAAAATGCAAAGTGATATTCACTTACTCATTGCCCTGACTTTGTACACGGTTACGACTATCCAGTAGATAGTTCAACATCTGAACACTCCAATCGTAAATAGCTTTTTAACGAAAGGGAAATTCGAAAAACCGAAACCTGTCCCATGCCTCTATTTTTAATACGAATAAAACAAGGTATGAGGGAACCGCTATAGAGGTCTAATTGGTTTTTGAGGATTTGGACAACATGTTACTAGATCCCTTTAATTATGATCTTATCCGTTAATTTTGTTTGAACAGCTAGACCATGAATCGTCGCCACTCGGCACCTTTTTGTGTTAGGGATATGAGAAGGGTATATAGTCAGACATAATCGACTGTATGTGGTTTCCGCCTGTAATATATCTGACATCATACTACCACCCCATAGCGGTAAATAGATAGATAGATACATTTTATTGTCCATATTTAAACCAAAAAAACATCGAAATTTGGCCAGAATATAAGCAAATATGAGACATCGATGAGAATACAATACTGACAATACTGAAAATAGTGACATCATATATTACCACCCCATAACAGTATACGTGGAATGAAGGGACGCTTTAACAAATTATCTTACTCAATGAACGAATATAGACCTTCGATCATGCATGGCTTCATATCATTGGAACAATTTGTTCCTGTCTCGCAGAGTTAGAAAGAAAAAAAAATAATTAAGACTACAATAAACACATCGTCTTGTTTGTACATATTGAACAAATATATTTATGCTAAAAGTGACCGCAAAAACATACTATTCTAGTTGATAAAAAAAAAGGCTATACTACCTAATAGATAGACCGAAGAACCAGACCGGGTATTTCTTATGATGTTTGCTTGTTTGTTTGTTTGTTTAATGTAAGACGGGTATGTGCCGCTTAAAAGAACCCCGTTTTCACACCCTATATAAAGATACCCGATTTTCAAAAATTGCCGCTCCATAGACCCCCGGAATGACTTGGCTAGGTAGTTGAGTAGCGCTAAGTCCATTATTCTTCTTCTACTAGTTCGGCTCCATAGACCCCCGGAATGACTTGGCTAGGTATTTGAGTAGCGCCAAGTCCATTACTCTAGTTCGGCTCCTTGGACCACCATTTTAGCCTTTTTGAGGGTTTCCGTAGGTCTTTGGTATAGCTCCAAGTCTATGTATTTTGTAGTTTTACTTTTAGTCTGCTCCTTATAGACCCCTTAACTACCGTTTCGGGGTTTTTGTAGCTCCAAAGACCCTATATTTTGTGCTTGTAGTCAGCTCTTCAGACCCCCATTTCAGAGTTCCGTGCGGCACACCCCCGTCAAAAAATAATTCGAGGGCAGTGGCACGACCCCAACGGCGTCATCCTGTCACATTTGATGTCCTAATTTATTTTTCAAAAGCTACCGCTTTTTTATATCTGTTCACTTTCCCTACAGCCTATTCTCAGCGAATAAAAACAAATTATCGTTATCTTATTTATCTAATTTTTAGTTTTGTGAGAATGATGAAAAAAGGTTGAAACGAAGGCCTGGGGCCGGGGAAAGAGGACGCCCCTAATTTCTAACGTAGACCAGAAATCAGTCGTTTGATGTAACAGCGAAATTTCGTTGCGTGTATACGAAAGATGTGCGTTCAATTAAACGACCGCGAAAAGGCTACAATTGACCACGTATGGAGAGTGACGTGGCTCGCATTTTGCATGCATGTAAAAAGTTAGGCGTTACCGAATTCGTACACTCTGTAGTAGAGTTCCCGTGTTGTTGTACACATCTTGCTGAGAATCATTGAAGAAAAGGAGAACAATATTGTCTGGTTTTAAGAGTAATTAACGACAGCCATGCTGACTAAATTTGAGACGAAGTCTGCAAGGGTAAAAGGTGAGAATATAGTTTTCTGTGGTACTTTGAAACTGAAATTAGAATTTAATTTCCCAACTCGTTACATTTACAAATACAAATTACAATTTACCAAATTGAGTGAGAATGAAATTATAACAATAAATGAGAAGATAGATTGAGAAGAGAGTCTGAGACGTCGAGTAAGTCAGTGGCAGTGTCAGTGACTGAGGAGTGAAAGCCTGGGCTGAATTTAACAAATTTTGTGTTCAACTTGAGGTGTGTTTGTCTGACAAAACGGCCAAGTCTGCAGTCTGTCGCGTCAGTCTGTGAATGATCGATGGCGATGCAGACGACTTGACGTGCCACAATTAAAATTCAATCTATTCTAATCCTATCGTTGATAATGACAAAGTTCAATGAAAAAAACATTAAAATAAACAAACAAATTATTCTCCATCATGTATTGAGGATTCAAATATAAAAAAGGCTTTGTTTTTTGAAGTCATATTTTATCTGATAATGACCCAATTGTGTAAGAAACCGTGTTATTTAAATAACAATTGCTATCCAAAAAAACTTAGTTGTGTATTTTAAACTTGGCTCACCATTGTCACCAATCCGCCATTGATTTTTAACTCAACACACACTTCTTGACATTCCATGTCAAACTTGTGGCAGCTTGAAGTTGAGTTGAATGAGCATTTATGATTGTCTTTGCATGCACATGTTGGTTATTTATCAAATCTCTTTACGATGACTGCGCAATCCAAAAGAATTTGATCTATTTCATTTGCCGATTCACCCTCATTTATTTTGTTCATGTGTAAGGCCAAAAAAATATGATATTATAACATGAAAAGAAACACAAAAAGTGAGAATTTCTCCTGAAATATGTCTTTTTTTGAGGCTGTATAGTATTTATAAGGAATGTTTGCTCTTTAATTTGACGTTGGCAAAATTTATTATGTTCTAATTTTTTTGTAAAATTTCAATACTTGGCCAACATGCTGGGATCATCAAAATTAGCATTGGCCATTCGGTCACCAAATTTCTACTGCCAAATTTGTCTTGCCCCAGCTCAGACTGTGCAATCCAACAGACTGTTTAACGTTTGTCTTTGTTTGTAGAGCTCTACTGAATTCTTGTTTCAGGCCACATAATTCTTTATTTAGTTTGCTGGTTACCCGACACTGAGTGACCCACCTGGGTCTTTGGAAAAAGGTTTATTTCTAGCGTTTTGTTATTGGAATTTGGAGGAAATTTCCTTAGAACTTGTTTAAAGTGGACATAATATAAAAAGAAGCAAATTGATTAATCATTATTGTTATTACAGTTTGAGCTTGCATTTCTACAATCAGAACATACTAGGAATATTTCCTCTTTGATGTGAACTTAAACAGCATTTAGCTAAAACCTAAAAACAATTAGCAGTTTTACACCAAGACGGTTGGTAACAGATCTATGGTTAAATCCTTTTCACTAATGTCTAATAACACTAATTTAAATATATTTCTTGTTCTTTCTGACATCAGGTCTGTGCTTCCATCCGAACCGACCATGGATCCTGGCCAGTCTGCACAACGGCACCATCCAGCTATGGGACTACCGCATGTGCACCCTCCTAGAAAAGTTTGATGAACACGATGGTAAGAACAAGTTAACATTTCAGGATTTCTCTTTGCCAGTAACACGGAAAATGCATTGTAGTACAATTAAAACATGGAACTAAGCCTTCATTAACTATTATATTTTTAAAGCTTATATTGGAGCTTTCAATGGCACAACTGCACCATCCAGCTACATGTATAGGGCTACCGCATGTGCACCCTCCTAGAAAAGTTTGATGAACATGACGGTAAGAAGCAAGCAATAAGTAACAAGAAACAGGCAATAATTTGTTTGGTATAAATTACGTAAAGTCCTTGTCAGTAACAGACCATGGAACCTAGCCAATTCTGGAATGACAAGTTGAAGCAATGTCTGTTCACACTCTGAAAATGTTATAATTTGCATTGATTTTGAAAAGATTGCCGGTTTCCTTACTGTATTCTGTTCGACAATAACTAAATCTGTCCTAGAATTCGGCTGTAAGTAAGGCCGCAAACAGAAAAGCTGTGAGCTGTGCCAAATCCTGGCTTAACATTTGATGAGTAGATGATGCACACAAAAGAAGAAGACTCACCTATTCCTTCTGTTTATTATTTGTACATGCAGGTCCAGTTAGAGGCATCAGCTTCCACCAGCAGCAGCCGCTGTTTGTGTCCGGAGGGAGACGACTACAAGATCAAGGTCTGGAACTACAAGCTCAAGCGATGTCTGTTCACACTCCTGGGGCATCTCGATTACATCAGGTCTACGTTCTTCCATCATGTAAGAACACGCTAAATGTTTGATTTGATTTGATTTGAATTTATTCAACCATTAAAAACACACAAATATATACAGCAATGATACATGCATTACAAAATGATATAAATAAAGTCAATAATGGTTAGGGCCCTTTAAAAGCATATAAGCTTGTCAGTAAGGACCCTGTTAAATGTTAACCTATTGATTTAACCATATCATTATGAATTGTTCTCATTCTTCTGGAATTAGCTTAAGCAATGTTTGTTCACACTCCTGGGCGATCTCGATTACATATGGTAAATGTTTTTTCCATCATGTAAGAAAACATTTTCAGCATTTTAATCTGTTCAGTATAAGAATGTTAACTTTTATCAAATGGAACTTTGGATTCTTCTCAAACTACAAGCTCCTAGGCCATCTTGTCCTTATCAAGTCTACCTTCTTCCACCATGTAAGAACACATCTCCAGCATTTTTAATCTGCTCAATAAGAATGTTAACTAATAATAAGAAAATGTCAATCTCAAGTGATTTCTATTCACACTACTTAGTAGCTTATTACTCTGACCTCTTGTTATGTGTTTTTGTCCCCCCTTTGTGTAGGAGTACCCCTGGATCCTGAGTGCATCTGATGATCAGACCATCAGGATCTGGAACTGGCAGTCCAGGAACTGTGTCTGGTGAGTCACTTGTAGTTGCCCCACCCCCCCCCCCCCCCTTCTCTCTCTCTTTAATGACTTGTTTGTTACCCATCAAAGAAATTGAATGACATGACAGGGTTCAATATATTTACTTTCTATATAGTTTATATCATATGGTCATGTGTCATGAGGTCGCCTCCTTTTGCGTTACATGCCGATTTGGGCTTCTGCGGGACAATGTTTCAGTTGAGAGCAAATATTTTCTGAAGAACTCCCCCTATCCTATCAAAAGTATACATTTTCTGAAAGGAAATTTCACAAGGAATCCAAATATGCACTCAGAAATAACACTAGGTGTATACTTATTTTGTTATAAAATCAAAATGTGAAATTTTGTTTCCAGTTACAGAGGTCAATATTTTCCATGATAATTTTTCCTGAGGTAGCTCTAGACAACTAATGATAATGTTTTCATGCAGAGCACACTTAGACCTTTACAGCAATATAATATTGTATGGGGTTCATGATTATTTTGTGTGAGATATTTTCACTCGTACTTTATGAAAAAAATGAAGAAAAAAAATCAATAATTTTCACTATGTAAGAGTCACTAAAGGATTATAATATAGAGGGCAGGCCTAATTGTATTGAGAAATGATAAAGTTTGATAAGTAAGCTTTAATATGATAACAAATTAGTAGTTTTACACCAAGTCTTAGTGAAGAAATTAACGTTTTTAAAAAAATGCACAAAACGTTTCAGTCCAGATTGTGCCCCCAGCCCCCCATAGAGTTTGTACAGGTAACCCCCAATTTTCTGTGTTTGTGTTGATTTAGTTTAAAAACAAACAAGCAGATACACTTTACAATGATCAAACATTATAGTTCAATGTTTAAGCTTTCATTTGATACCTACATTGTAACTATACATCTAGTTTTGACAAAATTATTAACGTTTTAAGAAAAATTGCACTTCGAGAGGCATTTTCCCATAGACTTTGTACAGGGGCGCCGCTTCCTGCGGCGCCGCTTCCTGTGCCACCCTCTTGCTCCAACCTTCAAATAGCTGTATCTCTACTTTGGAAGGAGGTATACATTTAAAACTTTGCAGAAATGTAGCCTCTCATAGCTCTTTAAAATGATACCAAATTTGTTTTAAAAGGTTTTCTGGTTTTGAAAATAATAAAGAAAATGGTAGTAAAAAAAACACAAAATGTAACGGCGCCACCCTATTTGGAGGCGAGTTCATGACGCATGACCATATACGTTGTTGAACATATTGGTACTAAAACAAATCAAAAGTTGATCAATGTTTTGCAAATGATGTTGTTCATCGCAATATATTTTCATACAATGAACAATTTTAATTCCATGAGATAATAGTCTTGGTTTTGTTCTATTCTACTATGAAATGGTTGGTGTAAAACTC